>LNAC01000809.1:262245-302364 GCA_002007465.1 Ailurus styani | reverse complement strand
CTGCCTCTCTGCCTACTTGTAATCTCTCTCTCTGTGTCAAATAAATAAATAAAATCTTTAAAAAAATAATAAAAAAAATAAAAAAAATAAAAATCTAATTTGTTNTCTCTCTCTGTGTCAAATAAATAAATAAAATCTTTAAAAAAATAATAAAAAAAATAAAAAAATAAAAATCTAATTTGTTTGATATAAGGATTGCCACCCCAACTTTCTTTTGATGTCCATTAGCATGGTAAATGGTTTTCTAGCCCCTCACTTTAAATCTGGAGGTGTCTTTGGGTCTAAAATGAGTCTCTTGTAGACAGCATATCAATGGGTCTTTATTTTTTATGCAATATGATTCCCTGTGTCTTAGACTCAAAATCGATGAAAGACCTAAAAGTGAGACAGGAATCCAACAAAATCCTCGGGGAGGACATGGGCAGCAACCTCTTCAACCTCAGCTGCAGCACCTTCTTCCTAGAAACATCGCCAAAGGCAAGGGAAGCAAGGGCAAAAATGAACTATTGGGACTTCATCAAGATAGAAAGCTTTCACACAGCAAAGGAAACAGTTAGCAAAACCAAAAGACAACCAACAGAATGGGAGAAGATATTTGCAAATGACGTATCAGATAAAGGGCTAGTAACCAAAATCTGTAATTAACTTATCAAACTTAATTATTTAATCTTATCAAACTCAACATGCAAAGAACAAATAATCCAATCAAGAAATGGGTAGAAGACATGAACAGACATTTCTGCAAAGAAGACATCCAAATGGCCAACAGACACATGAAAAAGTATTCAACATCACTCGGCATCAGGTAAAATACAGATCAAAACCACAATGAGATACCACCTCACACCAGTCAGAATGGCTAAAATTACTAAGTCAGGAAATGACAGATGTTGGAGAGGATGAGGAGAAAAGGGAACATTCCAACACTGTTGGTGGGAATGCAAGCTGGTGCAGCCAATTTGGAAAACTGTATCAAAGTTCCTCAAAAAGTTAAAAATAGAACTACCCTATTACCTAGCAATTGCACTACTGGGTATTTACTGCAAAGATACAAATGTAGTTATCTGAAGGGGCACCTGAACCCCAATGCTTAATAGCAGCAATGTCCACAATAGCCAAACTATGGAAAGAGCCTATATGTCCATTGACAGATGAATGGATAAAGAAGTGTGGTAAATATATACAATGGAATATTATGCAGCCATCAAAAATGAAATCTTGCCATTTGCAACAACATGGATGGAACTAGAGGGTATTATACAAAATGAAATAAGTCAATCAGAGAAAGATAATTATCATATGATTTCACTGATATGAGGAATTTGAGAAACAAGACAGAAGATCATAGGGGAAGGGAGGGAAAAATGAAACAAGATAAAACCAGAGAGGGGGACAAACCATAAGAGACTCTTAATCTCAGGAAAAAAACTGAGGTTTGCTGGTGTGGAGGAGAGGGATGGATGGAGTAGCTGGGTGATGGACATTGAGAAGGGTATGTGCTATCATAAGCATTGTGAATTGGGTAAGACTGATGAATCACAGACCTGTACCCCTGAAACAAATAATACATTATATGTTAATAACAAAAAAGTAATATGTTAATCACTTACAAAACCAGTATGGAATATGAAGCACAAAAGCAGTAAAATCAATTATATCTATAAAAAAATCAATCCAGGAATTCACAAAATAGAAGAATGCAAAGTAGGACATAAAATGTAGGTTATGTGTGGGGGATTTTAGTGTTTTTAGAATGGGTTCAAACTTAAGCAACCAACTTAATATAGACTGCTATATGCATAAGATGTCGTATATGAGCCTAATGGTAACTACAAATCAAAAACTTATAATAGATATGCAAAACATAAAGAGAAAGGAATCCAAGCATATTACTAAAGAAAGCCATCAAACCACAAAAGAAGAGAGCACAAGAAGAAAGGAACAGAGAAGAATTTAAAAAAACAACTGCAACACAGGTAATAAAATGGCAATAGGTCCTATGTATCAATAATTACTTTGAACGTAAATGGAATAGGTGCTCCAATCAGAAGACTTATTGTGACAAAATGAATAAGAAAATAAGACCCATCTATATGCTGTCCACAAGACACTCATTCCAGACAAAAAGATGCATGCAGATTGATAGTGAAGGTACACAAAAAGATTTACATGCAAATGAAAGTGAAAAGGAAGTCTGGATAGCAATACTTATATTGGACAAAATAGACTGTAAAACAAAGGCTAATGCAAGGGACAAAGAAAAACACTACATAATGATAAAGAGAAAAATCCAACAAGAGGATATAACAATTATAAGTATTTATGCATCCAACATGGGAGCACCTAAGTACGTAAAGCAACTCTTAACAAATATAATGGGAGAAATTGACAGTGATACAACAATAGGGGAATTTAATACCTCATTTACATCTATGTATCATCACCCAGACAGAAAATCAACAAGAAAACAGTGGTTTTCAATGACACATTGGACTAGATGGACCTAACATTTTTAGAACATTCCAACCAAACCCAGCAGAATGTACATTCTTTTTAAGGACTTGGGGAACATTTTCCAGAACAAATCACATGTTAGGCCACAAAACAAGTCTCAATAAATTCACAAAAATTGACATCACATTATACATTATGGATGCTAAATAATAGACTATTAAACCATGAATGGGTCAACCCTGAGGTCAAAGAAAAAGTCAAAAATACATGGAGACAAATGAAAATGAAAATACAACTGTCCAAAATCTTTGAGATACAGCAAAAGCTGTTCTAAGAGGGAAGATTATAGCAATCCATGCCTACCTCAAGAAGCAAGTAAAAGTTCAAATAAATTACTTAACCTGGAACCTAAAGGAACTAGAAAAAGAAGAATATCCCAAAGCCTGTAGAAGGAAGAAAATAAAGATTAGAGCAGAAATAAATGAAAAAGAAGACTAGGAAAAGAATAGATCAATGAAACCAGGAGATGTATCTTTGAAAAGTTAAACAAAATTGATAAACTCATAAAGAAAAAAAAGAAACAGGACTCAAATAAAATTGGAAATGGGGGAGGAGAGTGCTCGCTTCGGCAGCACATATACTAAAATTGGAACGATACAGAGAAGATTAGCATGGCCCCTGTGCAAGGATGACACGCAAATTCGTGGAAATGAGGGAGGAGAAATAACAGCCAACACCATAGAAATACAAAGGATTATAAGAGAATACTATGAAAAATTATATGCTGACCGATTTGACAACCTAGAAGAAATGGATGACTTTCTACAAATATATAATCTTCTAAAACTGAATCGGGAAGAAGTAGAAGATTTGAACATTATAAGCAATAAAATTGAATCAGTAGGGCGCCTGGGTGGCTCAGTGGGTTAAAGCCTCTGCCTTCGGCTCAGGTCATGATCTCAGGGTCCTGGGATCGAGGCCCACATCGGGCTCCCTGCTCAGCGGGGAGCCTGCTTCCCCCCCCTCTCTCTGCCTGTCTCTCTGCCTCCTTGTGATCTCTCTCCCACTGTGAAAGAAATAAATAAAATCTTTAAAAAAAAATTGAATCAGTAATCAAAAAAAACAAAAAACAAAAAACAAAAAACTCAAATCTCCCAACAAACAAAAGTCCAGGAACAGGTACTTTCATAGGTGAATTCTACAAAGTATTTAAAGAAGAGTTAATACATGTTCTTCTCAAACTAACTCAAAAAACATAAGAGGAAGAAAAGCTTCTAATTTCATTCTATGAAGCCAACATTACCCTGATACCAAAAACAGATAAAGACACTTCAGAAAAAGAAAACCGCAGGCCAACTTTCTGATAAACATAGATGCAAAAATCCTTGATGAAATATTAGCAAAGAGAATCAATAATACATGAAAAAAACCCATTCACCATGATCAAGTGACATTTATTCCTGGGATGTGAGAGTGGTTCAATATTCACAAATGAGGGTGCCTGGGTGGCTTAGTGGGTTAAAGCCTCTGCCTTCGGCTCAGGTCATGATCTCAGCGTCCTGGGATCGAGGCCCGCATCAGGCTCTCTGCTCAGTGGGGAGCCTGCTTCCTCCTCTCTCTCTGCCTGCCTCTCTGCCTACTTGTGATCTGATCTCTCTCTCTGTGTCAAATAAATAAATTAAAAAAAAATCTTTAAAAAAAAAAAAATTCACAAATGAATCAACATCATGTATCACATTAACAAGAGAAAGGATAAAAACCATTGTTAATAGATGTAGTAAGAACATTTGACAAAGACAAAATTCATTCATGGTAAAAATTCTCCAAAAGGTAGGCTTAGAGGGAACATAACCTCAACCTAATAAAAGCCATATATAAAAGACCCACAGCTGACATCATACTCAATTGTGAAAACTGAGAGCTTTTCCATTAAGATCAGGAACAAGACAAAGATGTTCACTCTCACCACTTCTATTCAACATAATACTGGAAGTTCTAGCCACAGCAATCTGACCAAAAAAAAAAAAAAAAAAGAAAAGAAAAGAAAAAAGAGATAAAAGCTTCCAAATAGATAACTATTTGGAAGAAGTAAAATTTTCACTATTTGCAGATGACAAGATACTATATATAGAAAAATCTAAAGACTCCACCAAAAAACTACTGGAACTGATAAATGAATTCATGAAAGTTGTAGGATACAAAATTAATATACAAAAATCTAGTGCATTTCTATGCACTAATAATGGAGTAACAGAAATTAAGAAAATAATCCCATTTATGACTGCACAAAAAAAAATAAAATAAAATACCGAGAAATAAACTTAACCAAGGAGGTGGAACTCCTTGGTATTCTGAACACTATAAAACATTGGCAAAAGAAATTGAAGATGACACAAATGAAAAGATCAAGTGTCCACTGACTGATGAATGGATAAGAAGATGTGGTATATAATACAGTGGGATATTACTCAGCCATAAAAGAAAATGAAATCTTGCCATTTACAACAACATGAATGACCCAGAGGATATAATGCTAAGTGAAATAAATCAGTGAGAGAAAGATAAATAGCATATGATTTCACTCATATGTGGAATTTAAGAAATAAATGAACAAACAAAAAAACAGATTCTTGAGAATAAGCTGGTGGTGGCAAGAAGGAAGCTGGGTGGGAGGATGGGTGAGATGGGTGAAGGGGGTTAAGAGTACACTTATCCTGATGAACACTGAGAAATGTATGGACATATTGAATCACTATATTATACAACACCTAAAACTAATATATTACTCTATATTAATTATATTTGAAAAAAGTGCAAAAAAAGCGAAGGAGAAACAAAACTTTTTTAAACATCTATTTTTTTAAAGATTTTTATTTATTGATTTGGGAGAGAAAGATAGCAAGCAAGCACAAGGAGGGGAGGGGCAAAGGGAGAGGCAGACTTTCCACTGAGTAGCAAGCCTGATGCAGGGTTCGATCTCAGGACCCTGAGATCATGACCTGAGCCAAAGGCAGACACTTAACCAACTGAGCCACCCAGGCGCCCCAAAACTTTCTCAATTAAATAAAAATTCAGGAAATTTTTCAGAAGGAAATCCACCTTGCAAGAAATGGTGAAAGCAGTTCTGTAGAAATAAGGAAAATTATATAGGTCAAGTACTTACATCTACATAAAGAGCATTTAAGAGCAATAAATTATGGTGAAATAAAGTATATTTTTCTTATTCTTAATTGGTCTAAGAAATAAGTTTCTCAAAATTAACAATAGCAATAATATAGTCACTTATAAATAAGTGAAATGAATGTCACATGTCATAAGAGATGCAAGGAAGGAATTACAAATACTCTGTTATGAGGACACTTTGCTACCAGTGAAGTGGTACAGTGCTATTCAAAGTGAGTTTGCATAAGTTGTAAGTGCATATTGCAACCATTGGGCAACTAAAAATAGTAAAATGAAGTAAAAATTGATATGATGAAGGGAGAGGAAATGGAATCTTACAAAATTCTCAATTTAAACTAGAGAAGGCAGAAAGGGTGAAGACCAAAAAATACAAAGAACAGTGACAATATATAGGAAACAATGATAAATATAATAGATATTAATCTATATCATTAATTACATTCAATATAAATAAGAGAATGTCAGTCCTGATTAAAAAAAAAAGACCCAGATGTGTTGTCTCCAAGAAATCCACTTTAAATATAAAGACAAGGAGATTAAAAGTAAAAAGATGGAGATAAACCATGTGAATATTAATCAAAAGGAAGCCAGAATAGCTATATTAATTTCAGAGTAAGCTAACTTCAAAGAAAAGAAAATAACAAGAAATGAAGAGGGCCATTAGTAATGATAAAAGGGATAAGTCTTCAAGAAGACAACAATTTTTAATGTGTATGTACTGCATCATTATACATTAGGCGGAAACTAATAGAACAGCAAGGAGAAACAGTTGAATGCATTGTTATCATTGTAGACTTCAACAAACTTCTATTGTATCTGTTGATTAGCTGAGCAGGCAGAAAATCAGTAAGAACAGAGTTGAACTGAGCAGCATCACAGACCAGGTGGAGCTAATTAAAATTTATACAGTACTTCATCTAATAACAGCAGAATATACATTCTTCTTAAGTTCACATGTAACATTTACCAAGATAGACAACCAATTCTAAACCATAAAATATGTCTTAATAAATTTCAAATAATAAAAATTAAGTAAGTTTCACTTATAGGCCACATGATATTAAACTAAATATCAGTAGCAAAAAGACAGCTGGAGAACCTCAGAATATTTGGAGATTAAATAACACACTTCTAAATAACACATGGGTCAATGACAAAATCCTAAGAGAAATTTAAAAGTATTTCGAACTAAATGAAAATTAAAGCACAACTTACCAACATTTGTGGATTGTAGAAAAAAGCAGTTCTTTCCTAAGGGAAATTTATAGCATTGAATACATATATTAGAAAAGAAGTTGTATTTAAAACTAATATAATTATCTGCCTTAAACTAGAAAAAGAAGAGAATTTAAGTAAGCAGAAAAGTAAGCAGAAAAAAAGGTGTAATAAACTTTGAGCAGTAATCAATGAAATTGGAAATACGAAATCAAAAGAAAATCAATATAACCAATCTGTTCCTTTGAAAAAAATCAGTAAAATAGATAAAACTCTCACCAAATTAACTAAGAAACAAATTACTAATTTCAAATGAAAAAAAAGATGAAAAAGAAGCTCTCGCTACTGATCCCATGGCCATTTAAAGGAAAATAAAGAAATATAATGAACAACTCTATGTTCACACATTTGATAAACTTGGTGAAGTGGATCAATTTCTTTGATACACAAAATCTACCAAAATTTACCCAAAGAGAAGTACATAATCTGAATAGGCCTGTATCTATTAAATAAATTGAATAATCAATAACTTTCCAAAATAGAAAGGACCATAGCTGGATGGTTAATTCAATAAAACATTTAAGGAAGAGACAGGTACTAATTCTTTGTAATCTCTTCTAGAAAATAAATGAAGAGGGGCTACTTCTTAACTCAATCTATGAGACCAGAACTACCTTAACCCCAAATCTTGACAAATACATTATAAGATCGGAAAACTATGAATGACTATCTCTCCTAAATATAGATGTAAAATTCCTGAACATAATTTTAACAAGTTCAGTTAAAAATGTATAAAAAGAATTACCACCACTAACCAAGTAGGAGTTATTTCAGGTGTATACAAGGCTGACTCAACATTCAAAAACCAGTTAATATAGTCTATTGCATCAAGAGGTTAAGGAACAAAAATATGGATATATCATAGAAACAGAAAAAGCATTTGACAAAATCTAACACTCATTCATGATAAAACTGCCAGTAAACTAGGAAGAGAGAGAAACTTCTTCAACTTGATAAAGAATACATGCAAAATGCCTACAGTTAAACATCATGCTTAATTCTGAGAAACTCAAAGCTTTCCCACTACAATCAGAAACAAGGCGGTTTCCCCTCTCACCGCTCCTTTTCAACATTGTACTGGAAGTTCTAGGTAATGCACCAAAACAAGGAAAAGAAATAAAAAGCCTACAGATGAAGAATGAATAAGTAAAACTGTTTTTGTTCACAGATGGCATGATCATCTATTTAGAAAATCTGAAAGAATTGACCCCAAGACATCTGAAACTAATAAGTGATTACACCAAGGTTGTAGGATACAAGGTTAATGACAAAAATCCATTGCCTTCTTCTATAACACTGATGACAAATGGAATTTGAGTTAAAAAATATTGGCATCCCTGCCCTGCTGAGAAAGAAAATACCTAGGTAAAAAAAATCTAACGGAATATGTACAAAATCTATTTGAGCAAAACTATAAAACTCTGATGAAAGAAATCAAAGAAGTAAAGAAATATATTGTATGTTTGTGGATAAGAAGACCCAATATTTTCAAGATGTCAGTTATTCCTAACTTGATAAATGGAGTCCATTCCATCCCAATCAAAATTCCAGCATGGTATTTTATGGATATTGACAAACTGATCATAAACTTGATATGAAGAGGCAAAAGAACCAGAAGACCTAACATTACATTGAAGAACAAGTTGGAAGACTACTACTTGATTTCAAGACTAAGATTATTTGAACAATCAAAATAGGGTGGTATCGGGGTGTCCGGGTGACTCAGTGGGTTAAGCCTCTGCCTTCGGCCCAGGTCATGATCTCAGGGTCCTGGGATCGAGCCCTGCATCGGGCTCCCTGGTCGGTGAGGAGCCTGCTTCCTCCTCTCTGCCTGCCTCTCTGCCTACTTGTGATCTTTCTCTCTCTGTCAAAATAAATAAATAAAAATCTTAAAAAAACAAAAACAAAATAGGGTGGTATTGGCAAAAGAAGAAAAAACAAATTGATGAATGGGACAGAATAGACCCCAGAAATAGACCCACATAATGATAGTCAACTGACTTTTGACAAAGGAGCAAAGGCAGTACAATGGGGCAAAGATAGTGTCTTCAATAAATGGTATCGGAAAAACTGGACACCCACATGCAAAAAAAAAAAAAAATTGAAGAAGACACAGTTCTTAAACCCTTCACAAAAATTAACTCAAAATGGATCATAGACCTCAACATAAAATGCAAAACTATAAATCTCCTAGATGATAACATTTAAGAGAAAATGTAGATGATCTTGGGTAGGATGATGGTTTTTAGATATAATATCAGAGACATAATCTATGAAAGAAATAATTGATAAACTGGACTTCATTGAGATGAAAACTATTTCTTTGCAGTAGATAATGTCAAGAGAATGAAATACAAGTCACATACTGGGAGAAGATATTTGCCAAAAACATACCTGATAAGGGACTGTAATTGGAAATATACAAAGAACTCCTAAAATTCAATAAGAAATCAAACAACCCAATTAAAAGATGTGACAAAGACCTTACCAAACACCTCACTAAAGAAGATACACAGATTGCAAATAAGTGTATGAAAAGAAAATCCACATCATCTGTCCTGAGGGAAATGCAAATTAAAACAATAGTGAGATACCACTTATTAGAATGGCCAAAATAAGGAACAGTGATGACACCAAATGCTGTCCCACTGTGGGGGGTGGGGGATGCTCGTAACAGGAGATGCTGAGCATGTGTGCGGGTGGGAGATACATAGGAAATCTCTGTACCTTCTTCTCAGTTTTGCTGTGAACCTAAAACTGCCCTCAAAATGAAATCTTTAAAAATAATCTCTTCAAGATGATACTATACAACTCACAGGTGCTTGATGCACTTAAATTCACATGACTCTTCAGATTTCTTGGTTAATGGGTAAAGAATGAGTGTTAATTCTCATCTTTGACTTGACGGAGTAATGAGATCTGGAAAGGGCTCTGCAAAGGATGCACAGGCTGCCTTCATTCAGTATCAGTAACAGGTTGAGCCCACTAGTGTGTCTGGAGTCCAGGCAGAGTTTCAGAACCATGGAACGTATACCTCAAAGGGAACAATAAATAGGTAATGAGGATGTGTCACATCACCCAGGCACGTGTAAACCCTTGATTATTCTTTGCGAAAAAATATCTCACCAAATCTTAAATAGATGATTTTGGCTGGCTGTTGACATATGCTATCATAAGCTTTACTATGAAGAAATCTTATTATTAGAATTCCTACTTATCAGTGATCTTTCAGATTCTTTTCTACATTACATTTACAGCTTCAGTTGCTTTCAACCCACCTCTTCTCCTAGTTCTCAATCCTCCTACTTTCTATCATCTTTTAAAATTAGGTAGTTTATTCATAAAAGGTATTTGCCATGTATTAATAACAAACCCCTTTAAATTGGGACTCAACCAACTTGAAAACATCTTGATAGTTTTGATCATGTTATAAAAAGATCACATGGATCTTACTCATTTCCAATCTAGCAGAAGATGAGAGGTATATTAGTTATTTATTCCTGTCTGACAAATTACCTTAACATAGTGATTTAAAATAACAATCACTTATTATCTTGTGATTTCTGTGGGTCCTGAAATCAGGAGTGGCTTAGCTATGTGATTCTGGCCCAGAGTCTTTCATGAAATTACACTCAAGAATTTGTCCTAGAGTGCAGTCGTCTGAAGGATGGACAGGGGTTGAAGGATTAACTTCCAAGATGGCTTACTTACATGGCTATTGACAGGAGGCTTCAGTTCCTTGCCCTATGGGTCTCTCCATAGGATGGCTTGAGTGTCCTCATGGTATGGTACTTGGCCTTCCCCAAAGTGACCCAAGGGAGAGCAAGGAGGAAGCCATGATGTCTTTCATTGTCTAGCCTTGGAAGTCATACACTTTCAACTATTATCGTATCCTAGCGTTAAATGGGTCAGTGTCATTCATTGTGAAGTGGCTATACAAGGCCATGAATGCCAGGGGATAGGGATTCTTGGGGTAATCTTGGAGCCTGGCTGTCCCACTAAGGCATGTTTGTCACAGTGATAAAATATCAAACTGACACCTATCCACCCCTCCACCCCCCAAAAGAAACCACATGGATAACAGCTAACACGTATTGTAAAAGATCCTTTCTTCTATTTACTTAATGAAGCTTCACAAACACTTCCTTAGTAGATATCCCATTTTATAGATGATGAAGCTGAGATTTTTAAAAGTTTTAGTAATTTATTCAATATTACACAACTAATAAGCTGCGAAACTAGATTTTAAATACAATCAGGGCAATGCTGATCCTGCTNAGATTTTTAAAAGTTTTAGTAATTTATTCAATATTACACAACTAATAAGCTGCGAAACTAGATTTTAAATACAATCAGGGCAATGCTGATCCTGCTTGAATTTCTTTTTTTTTTTTTAAAGATTTTATTTATTTATTTGACACAGAGAGAGAGATTACAAGTAGGCAGAGAGGCAGGCAGGGGGGAGGGGGAGAGGAGGCTCCCTGCTCAGNCGATGCCGGCCTCGATCCCAGGATGCTGAGATCACGACCTGAGCCGAAAGCAGAGGCTTCAACCCACTGAGCCACCCAGGCGCCCCCTGCTTGAATTTCTATACAATAATATATGACATTCTTTTCATCTTGACTTTCCCAATGGGACAATGTTTATAAGGACATCCATTCTCATTGTAATATTCATTCATTCTGACTTCTGTTTCTAAGACAGGCTGCAAATTATATTCAATATTCTGCCACCTCGGTGGATCACCCCCTTTTCCCACAGTTTCTTTTCGACTGATTCTTTAGTAGGTAAGGTAACTCTGTAGTTGAGCATCCCCACTGTGGAATATTCGTTTTTGAAGAAAAAAATATCTCCTATTTGCCATCAGTAAAACAGAGGCTTTAATACCATCATCACAAATGTGTCGAGTGCTATAGTTATTTTGATTAGCATACTTCTTGGAAATCTTTAGTGTGAACATCAGCTTTTGTCCTCTAGATGAAAAAGGACGTTTTATCTTCTACTTTTGGGTCTTGGTGGCAGCTTCAGCTCTTCCAAATTCATTTTCCCTTCAGGAATAAATGTGTATAATACCTGCAATTTCCATTCCCACTGCACATCTCAGGGCACAGAACCCTGAAGATATGTTCTGTCTTCGCCTTGATTCATGACCACCTTTAATGCCTATAGTTAGCATTTGGTGCACGAGGCTTCAGCTCCAGTAAAAACATTAAAACTGCTGCCAGAGAGGAAGAACAGCAGAGCAAACTGCTCAGGCAACAGAGGCTGTTAAGCTCATTTTGACCAGAAATCTAAGATTCATATTGTGGTTTATTTAAGCAGCTGACTCATAAAGCTTAGAATTCCATGTGCAGGAGGACTTTGCACAGATGTTAAATGTTTTAGCTTTCTTTCCACTTTATGAGCTAGATCACAACATATGTCTTTGTCCCTGTTTCATTTCTTAGTCTTCTAAACTCCAGTTATGGTCCCGAGTTCTGGTGATTCCTTTCCCCAAACAAAATGGGGAACAAAAGCCTCCTGGAAAAGCTACAAGGCCTAGGATGACAAAGAGAGAGGAGGCTGTTCAGGGACCACACCTACACTAAAATATTTTGGAGCTTGTAATATAATGAGGTGATCCCACTCACCAGGATCATTTCCCAGAAGGAGCACTCCTTGCATTTGGGAGCACAACTTTGAGAGGCTGGAGTTGGCCTCAGAGTTAGAGTAGAACTCCAAAATGCAGGTTTGAGTAGTACCAGATGATCCGTGTCTCATCCACCACCGAGAGAAGCTATGTCTGGGTAAGTGCACCCTGTCAGATGGCCGTTTAAAATATTTTTAATCATCTCAGGTGTAATAACAATTTTGTGTTTACACAGGAGAATTTCCTTATTTTATGAAGACGATGTTGAAATACGGAGGATGGAAGTGGCCTCCTATCTATAATTTACTTCAAAGTACATCAACAAAATAGAATAGATGATGTAGATATTGGAACCTGCTCACAATTGTTAAATGTAAATAATGAATATCTGGCCATTTCATTCACCCCACCTTTCTATAATAAAAAGCAAAGTTTGCTTAATATGATACAAAAATTGAAGGGCAAGTGAGTAGGTCAGGGCAGCAGAAGAAAAGATGAGCTCCTTTCTCTGTCCTTCCTATGGCACTATTCAGCCTGATGTCTAAATAAATATTGAACAAATATTTAGGAAAATATTTTAGAGATATTGAATGATGTACTTACCTGGGAGTTGGGGCTATACAGGAATTCTTCACATATCACTACATCAGAAACTCAACCACTGGCAGAGCTAAGAAGTAAAGAAGACCTAAGAAGTCAAAAAGATGAGAGGACATCTACCATTTGGTGAAAGAGAACTTCCCCTATAGTGAGTGTAGACAGAAGATAGTATCTCTCTATATCTCAAGTGTGAGAATATCAAAATACAGCAGTCTGCTTCAATAGTTTCAGAAAGTCTTACTGCCTCATTGCATGCCATGTTCACAGTGACCACTTGACGTTTCCAAAGAAAAGTCATTATTCACTGAATAATTTAAGGATAGGAAACCAGAGTGCAGTTTTCTAAGGATTCCATGCCAAGTGATTGATTTTTCTTAAAGTGTGGCAATCAAGGATTGTATTCATCAGTTATCTGAAAAATGTCTATTATCCTATTTCATCACAGTGCAAAGTAAATTGTATAAAGATGCCATAAACCAAGAGAACCCTATTTTCAGGGCATTGTGGAGGAGATGGCCAGCTATTTTAAACTTCTGTATTCCTTTGCAGTGATGTGGAGTGTGGGCCTATCCTTGAGAAATTCTCCTCTTCCCCCCGCCCAGCTTCTTTCTTTTTTGCTGTGGTCACTGTCTTTTCACTAGTAGGTTATTTAACATACATATTCCAAAGACGGGTTAATTGTGGAAACATATGGTGTTTCTGTGCAGATTACTCTGTGTGTGCTAGGGAAAGTAACAAAGCCGAAAAATACTTTTCCCTTTACCTTTCTCTTTGCACAGTTTGCAAGGGAGCCACTGGCCAGCAACAAGGATGGTAGTAGAAAATGAGCTCATTAACTATTCTTTTTTTCTTTTTTTCTCATTAACTATTCAAGCGAGAGTCAGAAGATTAGGCAGAGAAGTTGGGACCTCTCCACCAACTGGGTAATTTGGTATTGTCATTAGTGACCACAAATGCTTGCAGTTTATCAAAATAGGCTTAAACAGGATGAAAGAGGAAGTTCATGATCTTGAGTATATTAATTGTATAAATAACCCAAAGATGCTTATTTTTCTTCTATTCTTTTGCAGGCACATAGCATAAATATAATTTCTCTATTCTTTACCATAATATTGGTTCAGACTAGTATTTCCTTGAGTAGCTTCAAAGCTGGTGGAATTTAAAAAAAATTAAAGATTGAAACTAGGCATACTCCTTTAATTTAGATTATTTAAAACAGAATATTGAACTTGAGTCTTGGTAAGAAAAGTTTAGTATCTTTCCTTTATTAATTATAATTTTGAATCTCTTTCCCCAGTCCTCCCTTGCTGTTTCAAATGGAATTTATTTTGCAATTACTTGATTCCATAAAAAATAAATAAAACAGTGTATTTCCTCTCATAGATGTGTGTGTATGTGTGTGTGTGTGTGTATGTGTGTGTGTGTGTATATATATATATATATATAGTGTGTGTGTGTGATATATATATAGTGACATATATATATATACATATATATAGTGTTATATATATAGTATTGGGAAGAAAACACACAAAGCACCAAAATCTCTAGCTACCACATTTATCTGATTCAATATACATTTCAGCATGAATCCAATAGCAATTTTGTCCTGAATTAATTTTCTAACATCTAGTTGAAAGATAATTTTTCCTTAAACCATTGTAGAATTGGCTCAGCACTTGCTACCATTTTTTGGTTAAAATATTTCTAGGTAAAAACATGCTGAGATTTCAGTTCTCACAAGATTATGAGAAGAAATAATGAAAACAACATTCTTGAGCTAGTATTCTGACCTTAGGGTGTTATATTGGAGTATCATTAGTAAAGTTAAGTTAAATTTTTTTATCACATATAAAAAGTAAAGGAAATAAATAAGAAAGCCAATGGTGTTATCTGTCTATCTACCTATCTCTGCATATCTGTCTTCAGATATACAGATAAACATACTTTTTTTTTTCCCCTAGGAGTGAGATGAAGTTAGAAATATGTGGGAAACTATGAGACATAATGTACCATATGGCAAGAGCTAAAGAGGAGACAAGTTCTCTCACCTTCAATGGTGAGATTGTATGTGTCAACAAACCCCCAACACATATGTTTTTAAAAAATATAACACCGTATATATACTTTTGAATATAGGAAATAAAATTTCACTGTAATTAAGATGGGAAATAGTCATTACCCATTTGGATTCACTCCAGTTTTCACAAGGGCAAATTCCTAAACTGCCATTTTCTTTTCCCATTATAGATTCTGGCACTAGGGCAGGATATTAGGATTTTAATGCCTTAATATATTCTATGAAATATACTAGTGTACTTTACTATTTTGACCTTTTGGCACATCATATTTTGATTCGGATGGTCATTTCACTCTCTGTTCTCAAGCTCAGGGAGGCCATAAAAGAGTGAAATGAATGGATTGACTATAGCTAGTCACAATACAGAATACTGAAAAGGTCATTGTATCTCATCGACTGTGCTATTATTCATGGAATATACAGGACCTTAAATATTTGATACCATAGTCTTGTGACACAGAAATCAAGAAAAATAAAGGAACCAAGAATCACTTCTCATGGCAAAATTTCACCATAATCCAAGAAGGACAAATAGCAGAAGTCTACTACAAGGGGGAAAAAATCATTTGCACTTCGGCTCATCTCTCCCTTTTTGGTAAAACATATCTGTGAACACATATTCTCAAAACGAAAAGAAGTCATAGCGGCAATCTCAAAATGTTAAGGAAATAGCTTGAAAGTAACAGAACTCAGAAACTGAGATTTTGGGTAGTATTTTCCAAGAGTTTCTAGGTCATATTTGCTTGATTTCTGGAGAAGAAGTTAGAGGACTACACTCCAGTAGAAACATAAGGAAACTTACTCAATTTAAGGTATTAGAATGAAGAGCCCTATAGAATATTTTCTCTAGCAGAAATTTCAAAACATGTTCCTTTTCACCCATATATGAGTGTCAGTAACCAGAAGAGCCCCACATCCCTCCTTCACAGGTAGGAAGAAAGTTCCTAGGTGGGCCATTAACCAGCATGGCTTACAGAGCCATATTTATTGCTGCCAATATTTTGTTAGTTTACTTAAATAAAATAAACCATAAAAAAGATAAAGCGAATGTGAATCAAGCTGAAGAGACATGAAGAGGCTATTTGTCAAAGAAGAAACAAATCAACAATGAAAAATTTTGACAGAAAGCTCAATCTCAGTGGTAATTCTTTAAATGGAACTTAAATGACAATTGTATCCATTTTCAACTATCAATTATTCAAGAGTAAAGGAAGATAATACCTGGTGTTTGTGGGAATGAGAAAAATGGTATTCAGATTTTTCTTAGGAATAGATGTTGATAGATCCTACTCGAAATGCATTTTTGTTTAAATACATTTAAAATGTGCATAGCTTTTTTTTTTAAGATTTTATTTATTTATTTGACAGATTAAAAGTAGGCTGAGAGCCGGGCATAGAGAGAGGAGGAAGCAGGCTCCCTGCCAAGGAGGAAGCCCAATTCGGGGCTCCATCCCAGGACCCTGAGATCATGACCTGAGCTGAAGGCAGAGGCTTTAACCCACTGAGCCACCCAGGTGCCCCTAAAATGTGCATAGCTTTAATCAGCAGTGCAATTTCTGGTTTATATCCTAAGGAATAAATTGGTTGTGTGCAATGACTTATCTTTCAGAATGTTAATCACAATATTAATAATAGTAGAAAATCTGAAGACAACAGGAGATTAAATAAATTACATTCTATTTACAGCTTTTAACTCAAGGACACTAGTAAGGGTTTTGGAATATGTTCATGATACAGTGTTAAGTGGAAAAAAAGTAAGTAGCAACTGAATATCTTGAGTATGTTCCTAATTTTCTAAAGTGGGTGTGTATGCATGTAAGTTGTATTAAACATCTATTTAGAATTTCCACAATGGTTGAGTCTAAATGATTACATGATGGTATAATGGGTGATTTTGCATGCATGTGTGCATATGTAGGGAAAAAGTCCAGTACACTCAGCACTAAAATGTTAGCAGTGGTTAATTCTGAGAGATAAAATTATAATTACGGATAATTTTTGAATGTATATGTGACTGTACCCGCTTTTCTGAATTTCCTCAATATTTGAGAATCTCTACATGTTGCTTCTTTGAAAACTGAAAAAAAAAAGCCATTTTTAAAAAATATTTTATTTATTCATTTGAGAGAAAGAGAGAGAGAACCTAAGCAGGGGGAGAGGTAGAGGGAGAGGGAGAAGCAGACGCCCCACTGAGCTGGAACCCTGACATGAGGCTCAGTCCCAAGACCTGGAGATCATGACCCGAGCCAAAGGCGGACGCTTAACCATCTGAGCCACCCAGGAGCCTGCCTTTTATTTTTCTTTTAAGGAGAAGAGCCAGGAGAAATGTATACAAATGGTGATAAGAAATCACAAAGGAAGAGCAGAATTACAGTGATTCTTCAGAGAAGCTTCCAAAGATTTCCTGTCAATGTCCTTATTCTTCTCCTGAATGTCATGTGTCCATCCCAGACTACTTCCCTGAGGTGTATGGGAACAAGAAGGGGAGATACAAATGAAAACATTCTTTTAAAGGTAAGAGGGAAATGAACCATAAAAGACCATGGAGTCCAGGAAACAAACTGAGGGTTTTAGAAGGGAGGGGGGGCTGAGGGGATGGGTTAGCCCCATGATCGGTATAGGAGGGCAAGGATTGCATGGAGCCCTGGGTGTTATATGCAAACAATGAATCATGGAACACTACATCAAAAAGTAATGATGTATTGTATGTTGACTAACATAACACAATACAAAAATAAAAATAAAAATAAAGGTAAGAGGGAAATTTTGCTGGTTGTTGTAAAGCTAAGATTATTAAAAGTAGTTATCCCTTTAAAATTTTTCTGAAGAGGAAGGACTAGTCCTAGTCTTCCTAGAACCAGGAAGTGGCTTGAATGTCAGGGTTTAGTGTTTAGCAAATCAAGCGATTTATGTCTAATGGTATAAATCTCCCTTTCACACGACTGCATAAACATCACACCGAGCAGAACTTTCTTCCACAAATAATCCTTCTGTACTTTGCCAAGAGTTTCTTGAAACTATCAGAAAATAAGCCTGCAACCCAGAAGTATGGTTGATGTTCTATCACTGTCAGGAGAAAGTTAGCTACACATTCCTTGGGATTCTTTAGTTTGTAGTGCCTTAAAGGACATTTGCATTTGGTTAGATAAAATCGGTTGTGGGGCTCTTATCAGTACATTTTCATCTACTACAAAGCCGTGAACTGGGAGGGGAAACATTCTAGTTCATAGATTCCTCTTCAAATTATGAAAACACCAGTCCTTTGGAATATGTGGCCCTATCTTGGTTATATTTTGTGTAATACCACTACATACTCCAAACATTGAAAAGAACTCAGTCTCACCCATTTTGTTTAAAAAAAAAATTCTGGGGCGCCTGGGTGGCTCAGTGGGTTAAAGCCTCTGCTTTCGGCTCAGGTCATGATCTCAGTGTCCTGGGATCGAGGCCCACATCGGGCTCTCTGCTCGGCGGGGAGCCTGCTTCCTCCTCTCCCTGTCTCTCTGCCTGCCTCTCTGCCTACTTGTAATCTCTCTCTCTGTGTCAAATAAATAAATAAAAATCTTTAAAAAAAAATCTTTAAAAAAAAAATTCTGCATCCACTTAAATTTTTCTCTCTGTATTTTATCTTTCTGTCATTTTTCCACAGCGAGCCTGCACGGAAGCTGTTCACAATTAACCTCTGATCTGTATTTGAAATTATATAGGGTGCTCCAGAAAGGGGTGAGTATCTTAAAAGGTAGCAGGAAAGAGCGGAGATTTCTTTCAATTTTCATGTGGTAGACGATTACATATCCCTCAATCAGAAGAAACATACAACCTACTTCCTGGCAATTCCCTCACACATTAGGCACTGGGGTCCCAGTCCTAGCAATGATATTTTTCCTGCTCTAGGAGGCACAGAAACCACAGAATCATCAAACTTGAGAGATGTAATATGGACTTAAAGCTTTTTTAGAATACTCAGTTTGGCCCAGGATCTCTTGAATATTTGTCCATCTTTGAGGGAAGGGGACATGTATGCATAGAAGTGAGATTACTGAATCTCTGCCCAGCCTCACAGAATGGAAACTTGGAGTCAAATACAATTTGCTTTAGAAGAAAAACAATGATAGTTCTCATATATCCAAATTTGTGATTGCAAATATATACTGGCTACAGAATCTGGGTGGTATACATAATCCTCCTTGATCAAATTTTGAGTGGAAATCATTGTTTTATTTTTTTTTCTTTTTGCCTTACTACATACCATTTTTCAAACACCCCAAACAAAATGCTTTTCTGTATCTAATTTGTTTGTATTTGCTGTATTTTTTGGTTTTCTCCCACTCTCTGATGAACTCACTCTTTTTTTTTTTTTTAATTATTATTTTCCCCAAAGGTACAGGTCTGTGAATCATCAGGCTTACACCTTTCACAGCACTCACCATGATGAACTCACTCTTAAGAGCCTATGAAATGTACATTTCCTTTAGGGCAACATCTTGGCCCTTTTGGGTATAAACAAATGGTCACGGGGCTGACATATTTCCCTATGATGCTGTATCTGTTCATGTCAGGACAGAGATAATCTTATAACGATCTTGTTTCATGAGCACCTACTATGTACCAAATGCTAGAGTGTTGCCTAGGGGCACAGACCAATAAAGATACTTGATCAGCTTAAAATGTTACAAAATCAGTTATGTATTAGAATAAGATACATCTGAAATACCATCTAGATAAATACCCTCATTTTATAGATAAGAAAACTGAGTCACAGAAAACTTTCTTCCTCAAAATAGTGAGTGATTCTTTACATAGAGCACAGATTGTTGAACACAAAATTGTTAGATACCACCCGTAAAGTTTCTGCTGTAGTATGTCCAGGGCCTGAGAATTTGCATTTATAACATATTCCCAACAGAGCTGCTGCTGCTGACTGAGGACCACACTATGGGAAACACCAGCCTCATGTCACACTGATGTTCATTCAATGGAACAGCAAGACGAGGATTCCAGTCTCCTGATGGTGCCGCACTGAAGGTGGTTTTCCTCGGTTATTCATGCCAGCATGAGTGATCGCGACAATGACCTGAACATTTACAAATATTAAAAAGATCATGAAAATTAATTGCTGGTTTTTAGAATTGCATTCAAGAAATGAAAAAATCTAAGGTAAAAATGAAGGTAGATATCCTCCTTTTAAGGATATCCTTCGGATCAGGGGAGGCTGACCAGTTTGCTTGTATGGGGAATTTTAGACAGACCTCGTCCACTTCTCTCTGGCCATGTCCCTGCTGATATAAATTCAGCATCTTTTCCCTCAGATTTTCCCAAAGCTTTTGCAAAGCCCCCAAGTTTCTATCTGCTGACCTGCTGGAAAGTGAAGCTCAGGTTTCTGGCAGCGTTTTGTCCGTTTTCCACCCGTGCACGGGATTTAGGAAAGCTATCTGTTTACTTCCTCCTAGCCAGTGTTCTGGGAAGAAACAGCTATCAGAAGGGAACACATCTCTAACATTTAAAGACAACCAATACTGATTTCATTTTCCGGGTACACCAGGACTGAATGTTAACATGTGATTACTCCCTGCCAGGCCATACAGCACAAGCTGGTATTTGATGGATCGAGGGAGTCAAAAAGCAATAATGTTTTAACACTTACATAAAACCACCTTTTGTTTAATAGGAATAAATAATGTTCCAATCATAATAATGCCAACTCTTTGCACACAGAGCTGTAGCATCTAATGAGATGGGACCTCTGGACGTGAGGCGGATACAATAGTATGAAGAATGCAACAGAGCAGCAGGAAAAAATAGTTCTAATCCCATGCACTAAGGAAATTGCTGAAGAAAACACC
Organism: Ailurus styani; assembly: GCA_002007465.1. Classification (NCBI taxonomy): domain Eukaryota; kingdom Metazoa; phylum Chordata; class Mammalia; order Carnivora; family Ailuridae; genus Ailurus; species Ailurus styani. The sequence continues at coordinate 281,303 of LNAC01000809.1, read as the reverse complement.
ATATAATTAAACGAATTTTTTTTGGTGTGTGATTCTTAAAGAAACAGATTGATCATGCTCTGAAATTAAGGACAGGTGATAGGGATTTTCAAAATAGAATTTCAATAGAGTCATTCAGGGCACCTGAAACCAAAGCAAAATAAAACACAACAACAACAAAACTCAGAGAAAAGAAACAAAGGAAAGAAATATATAAGCTCCTGTCTCCATGTTTCTACATTTTCTCCATACTCTTGACATGTTCATGCTTCTCTCAGATTATGCACAGGTGATTACATTTGCTTCCCTAGCACTGAGCACTCTATCTGGCAAATGGTATATTCTCAATAAATACCTGGAAATTATATACTAAACATTGGTTATTCAGCTGAAACTATCTTCCTAAGGCTATGTAGCTCACCCCTTTCTGCAGGCTTCCTTCCCGTCCAGGCTGGATGGGTCACCACGTGAGCTGGGCAAGCCATTTACCTCCATCTGTATGTGAGAAACCTGAAGCTCAGGCCAGTTAAAACACTCTCTGTATTCCTCAGAGATTTGGAATAAGAAAAACTGAGATAATAATATATGAGCTCTTCAAGATGTTTAAAGCAGTGTGTGTAATTGATCACTGGCTCAAGTATATGATTTCCTCTTTTTCCATCAAAGGTGGAGAAAGGATTCAGCGTTGCTTTCTCAACCATTGATCAATTCTTTTATTTGGCACAGAATATAATCACAGCAAGTTGGCCAGAGTTCACGAATTGCTTGATCTGTGTAGATTTTAAAAATGCTTGAACGTAACTGAGGGTTACTGGGGGGTGGTAGGGTAGGGATAGGGTGGCTGGGTTATGGACATTGGGGAGGGTTTGTGCTATGGTGAGTGCTGTGAAAGATGTAAGCCTGATGATTCACAGACCTGTACCCCTGGGGCTAATAATAATAATAATAATATGCTTGAACGTCAGCTGTTCCCCAAATTACTTTGGTCCGGCTAGTAACTGCAGGAATATACTACTTTTACTAATATGGATGGAAACAGTGATGACTATAAAAGCCATTTTTCCGCATGTGACAAATGGCCCTCAGGAGTTTGGAACTTCATAAAAAGAGTTAGGTGTATTTCCCAGGAAGGGTTTTCTTTACCTTGCAGATTGAGTTTGGGCCAAATGATGTTTACTCTTCTTGAGGGGATCCCGCTTGAATCTGAGGATTGCACAAAGCAAATCGATACATTCACCAAAGACCATCAGACTCCTGTTCCCTTATAAACTTAGCTACCTGAGGAAACATTCAGACTGCTCTTTTCTGAGCGCATTCTACTTGCCATTTCTCATATACCTAACAGATCCCACAGTAATTTTTCTCCTCTCAAATTCACAGCCTGTTATTGTCTCATTGTCTTAAACCGAAAATAAACACAGCCGCTTTGGAGGCTGTCTACACAATATGCTCTCTCACTGCAAGCCTCCCACAGAGCAGATGAATGTTTATATGTGAGAGTTCACTTTTCCACTGGGTGGTATGAATAACATTATCACTACTCTTGGATCTTTTCAATTTGATCACTAATTCTTTTTTTTCTGCATGTTTCTTTATTCTTATATATCGAGATATAATTTTCATACAATAAAATAGAGATAGTAAATATTCAGTTTGATGATTTTGACAACTGTATGTACCACAAAGCACACACCCATAAAATGACTATACCATCCAACATCGAATACTTGCATCAGTATGCTGGTGGGAAAAGGAAAAGCCCTTTGTACCCTTTTTCAGTTAATTTGCCTAATGTTGTTCCCATCCCACCCCACCACCCCCACTCCCAGCCCAGAGGCAATGATCTTCTGACTTCACCACAGATTAGTTTTGCCCGTTCTTGGCTCTTACATAAAACAGCTACTTTGTTTGAGTTTGGGTTTGTTGCTCAGTGTAACATTTCCAGATTCATCCATGTGATGTGCAGATCTAGTTGTGTTCGGTTTTACTGCTTTGTAGTATCTCATTCTGTGATTATACAGCCACTTGTCAGTTCAGGCCTTTGTCCGTAGGCATTTGGGTTATTTACACTCGGGGACTATTATGAAGAGTTCTAATACAAGATGTTCATGTACAAAACACGTTTTCATTTCTCGTATATTTTCCTAAAAGGTGAATTGCTGGCTCATAGGGCAGCTGCTTATAAGAAACTGCTGAGTACTTTTCAAGGGTTTGAATGATTCTGCATTCCATTAGCAATGCGAGTTGAGATTTTCTGCTTTTTTGTTTTGTTTTGTTTTGTAATCCTTGGAAGAGGTCATTCAGAGGACATGACCTCTGGTTGACCTGCAAGCCAGAGCCAGGCACTCAGGTTACTCACCTCTCCCCTACCCTTGCCTATACCTTCCACCCACCAAGCCCACAGCTGAATCCATTTTCAAGGATAGCCCCGAGAGAGTAACGAGTCATTGAGATCATCTGGGCGCTATACTCGACTCCGTCCCATTAAGGCCCCTATATAAACCCATAAGGCTCCGGCTGGCTGGCTGGCGGGTTGGTGTGCGGACGTGTTCGGCGTGTGGCGGCCCCGCACACGTCCAGGTGAGTCTCCTCACTTGTTCTACGGGCTGCCTACTGAGCTGGAGGGGCCGCCCCTTTCTTGGGTCTCTCCTTGAGTGGTAGGCCCCCTCCTCGCTCCCTGTGTTCTTCCTCTCTCCCTCCTTGTCTCTCCTTGGCTTCTGTGTGCTGCGCAGTTTGTGAACCAACATTCACATTTTAGCTCAAGGTTGGTACAGTCGTTCTTTTTTGATTATAGCCATTCTAGCTGCCTGAAATTGTATTTTGTTGTGGTTTTAGTTTGTATTTCCTGGATGACTAATGATGAGTAACTTTTCATGTTTTCATGTGTTTATTGGTCATTCCTCTATCTTTGTGAAGCGTCTTTAAATTGCCGATTTTTAATTGGGTTGTATTTTTTGGTTGTTATTGCTGACTTGTGAAGTTTTAAGATTTTATTTATTTGAGAGAAAGCATGAGAGCGAACAGGAGCAGTGGGGAGGGGCAGAGGGATAGGGAGAAGCAGACTCTCTGCTGAGCAGGGAGCCTGACACAGGATTTGGTCCCAGGACCCTGGGATCATGACTTGGGCCAAAGGTAGACCCTTAACTGACTGAGCCACCCAGGTGCTCTGTGAAATTCTTTATGTATTCTGGATGCAAGTTCTTTGTCAGATACATGCATTATCAATAATTTCTCCTATTCTATAGATTGCTTATTCATTTTCTTAATGCTTTTTGATGAACAGAAATTTTAATTTTTGAGAAGTCCAAACTAGCATTTTTTTCTTTCATGCATAGTATTTATTTTTTTAAAGATCTCATTTACTTGAGGGGCAGGGTGGAGGGGAGGAGGAGCAAGGGGAAGGGAGAGGGAGAGAATCTCTGTGCTGAGCGTGGAGCCCCTCATGGGACTCAATCTCACGATGCTGACCTGGGCGGAAACAAAGAGTTGGAGGCTTAATCGACCGAACCACCCAGGTGCCCCATCTTTTGTGGTTAGTATTTCATGATTTACCTACAGATGATTTTCCCAGCATAAGGTCACAAAGGTCATGTGGAAGGTTTGTGGTTCTAGTTTTTATGTTTTGGTCTATGATCTGTCAAAAATTACATATACTTGGAGTTGAAGTTACGTTTCAGATCCATTTACCCATATGAGTATTTCATTGTTCTAGAACTATTTGTTGGAAAGACTATTCTGTCCCCACTGAACTGACTTGGTACTTTGGTTGGAATTATTAATTTTGGACCTGACCTATCTGAATTTTCTATTGTCTTCAATTCTATCATCTTTCTGTTGTCTATTGTTTAGTCTAATTTATGCTGATAACAGTACCAATTTGATTACTGTAGCTCTATTGTAAGTCATGAAATTGGGTATTGAATATCCTCTAAATCTGTTTTTACAATATTGTGTTGGCTAATGAAGAATTTTGTTTAGAATTGCATTGAATCTAAAGATTATTTTGAGGAGAACGAAGGTTCCGATGATACCAAGTCTTCTAAATACCTGAAATATCTATGTAATACTTTATTTTCTTGTAGCAATATTATACAGTTTTCAGTGTGGAGATCATAAATATTTTTATTATATTCCAAGGTGTTTCATGTTCTTTGATTATATTACAACCTCTTACTTCCAGTTGTATGTAGCGGATATATAGAAATATAATTTTATTAAATATTACCTTTGTGTCCAGTTTATTGGCTAAATTTCTGTATTAGTGCCAGGAGATGTTTTTGTAATTAAATGTCATAATGTTTTGCATTTGTATAACAATTTAACCCAAGCATAAAGACAATTTCATTTCTTCTAGATCTTTATGAAATGTATTTCTTATTGTACCAACTAAGACCTGCAGTACAAGTTTAAATAGAAGTAGAGTATCCTTGTCTTGTTCTCAATTGTAAAGAGAAATTGTTGGTTGTTTCACCATTAACTGTGGTATTACCTGTAAGTGTCTTGTAAGTACCTTATAAGGTTAAAGAAATTCTCTATCTTTAGGTGGCTGAAAGTATTTATCATGAGCAGTAATTGAATTTGGCCAAATGTCTTTTTTCCTCCACTTTTGAAGAGCATATTCTCTTATATCCTTTTAGTGTGGTGTTTTTACAGTGATTAATTTTTTTAAAGATTTTTTTTTTTTTTGAGATTTGTTTGAGAGTGGGGGTAGGGGCAGAGGGAGGAGGAGAGGGAGAGAAGGAATCTCAAGCAGACTCCCCACTGAGCATGGAAACTGATGCTGGATCCCACGATCCTGAGATCTTGACCTGACTTGAAATCAAGTCAGATGCTTAACTGACTGAGCAGGCACCCCAAGATTTTATTTTTAGGTAATCTCCAAACCCAACATGAGGCAGAAACCTAGCACCCAAAGATCAAGAGTTGCATGTTCTACTGAGTAAACCAGCCAGATGCCTCTACATTGATTAATTTTCCAATGTTAATCCAAATAAGAATTCTGTGATCTTACTGATCATGATGTATTAACTTTTTAATCATTGCTGGATTATATTTTCTATTATTTAATGAGGGATATGTTTCTACAGTTTTTCTTCTAATGGTATTGGAAGTATGCTTAGCTTATTAATGAATCAGGAACTATATCCTCAATCTCTCTTTTCTGAATTTGTGCACTCTTAGTATTCTTTCTCACTTAAATATTTTCTAGAATTTAACCAGTGAAGACCTCTGAGGTTTTCCTTACTACAAATTTATTTGCTACATATAGTGATAAGCTTTTTAGTTTTGGTTAGTTACATTTTCTAAGGTATTCATTTTATTGTCAAATTTATTGGCAAGAAGATGTTTATCTGCATATACTTAATATCTGTAGTATTTTGTGTGATGGATCCTTTTTCATTCTTGATACACTTTTTTCCCCCCACCCCGATCAATTTTGTTAGGGGGTTTTTCAATGTTAATTGGTACAAAACACCAATTTTTACTTTGTTGATTCTCTATTGCTTATATATTCTCTATTTCAATTATTTCTACTCCATTTTCTACTGTGACTTTTAATTTGCCACTTATTTCCATTATTTTCCACGGTTCTTCTTTTCCAATATATGTTCTTAAAAATGTGCTTCTGGGACCTGCTTTAGTTACCATATATGGACTTTGATATGTTCATTCAGTTCAAAATGTATCTTAATTTTTGTGGGGATTTTTTGTGATTTATGGACTATTTTGAAGTGTTTTTGGCCAATATCCAAATATTTGGGAATTTTCCAGGTAACTTTATTATTGATTTCAAACTTAATTTTACAGTCACTGGAGAATCACCTCTGTAAGACCATGATTCTGTGAAAAATACTAAGACTTCTTAATGGTATAGGATATGATAGTTAAGGTTCCACATGCACTGAAGGTCTACTCTGAAGTTATTGGATATAGTCTTCTATGAATATCAGCTAGATCTAACTGGTTGACAGTGCTGTTCAAATTCTATTTTTACTTCTATGTGTGTCTACTTGTTTGATCAGTTACTCAAAGTAATGTTAAAATTTCCAAGGAAAATTGTATATTCACTTCTCTTTAGCTTTATTAATTTTGCTTTATTGCTTTTAAAGCTTTTAAAGCTCTATTTGATGCATCAACAGTTATGATTTTTATATCGATGAATATTCTCTTTTACCATTATAGAATATTCTTTATTATGTCTGGTAGTATTTTTTATCTTGATTTATTAGGCTTAGAGCAGCATTGTTCATATTTTTTATCCTATTTTCATATGTTTTCATATTTCAAGTGTGCTTATTACAAACCTCATAAAATTGTTCATTTAATAGGAGTGATTTGACTTTTAATAGGAGTGATTAGTGACTTAATATAGTTTTTGACAGTTAAACTTAAGTCTACCATCTTGATATGTGTTTTGTATTTGTCTCATCTGTTGTTTCCCTGTGATCCCATTTCCTTTCACCTTTTTTATGAAATTTTCTTATTCCATTAACCCATCTATAGTATAAATGTTTTAGCCATTTATACTTCTGTTGCCCTATATGATATACTTACAAATAACATGTTTTTTGTTAATGGTTTTTAAAACAAAGTTGAATGTAGATGTATGTATTTCTCTATGAACTATGTAACTGTGTATTCACCAATGTATTTAGCTCTCTAGAAAGAATGAAAGAAGTGTTTTATATTTACCGCATATAAACTAATGCTTCTCACTATTTCCTGCAGATTTGGACTTCTATCTATTAGTACTTTCCCTGGGCCTGGAGATCCTCTCTTAGTTTCTCGCAGTATAGGTCTACTAGAGACCGGTCTGGCAGATGGCGTCTTTCTGAATGTTTTTAATTTTGAACGATGTTTTTATTGGATATGGAGGATTTTCCTAATCCAGAATTCTGTATCTTAGAGAGGTCATTTATTTTTCTTACGTCCCCGCTACTTTTGAAGAGGAGTCAACAACCATTCATATTTCTGGTATATTCTCAGCCATTAGATCTCAAATATTGCTAGTGCCCCATTCTCTCATCTTTTTCTGATACACCAAATATACATATTATTAGGCACTTTGATATTGTCCCACTGATTTCTGATACAATCTTACTGTTTGTTTGGTTAATTTCTATTGACCTTCCCTTGAATTCATTCTTCTGTCTAATTTGTTTTAAATGGTTCCTGCTTTTGAAGTGGAAGTTTAAGCTTTACATTGGGTGTGGAGCTTACTTAAAGTTTAAAAAAAAACAAACAAACAAAGGGGTACCTGGGTGGCTCAGTTGGTTATGCATCTGACTCCTGATTTTGGCCCAGGTCGTGATCTCAGGGTTGTGAGATTGAGCCCTGTGTTGGCCTCTGAACTGCTAAGCGTGGGCCTGCTTGGGATTCTCTCCCTCCTCCTCCTGTTTGCTCTTTTATTGGAATTTTGAGTCTACTTCTAGTAATCATATTCTCTCTTAACCATGGGCCATGCTTTCTTGCCTTTTTTTTTAAATATAACTTGTTTTAACTATATATTTTCTGTAAAATAGAGCCGGGACTGAAGTAAACAATATATCTAGAAATGTTCAAGTCTTTTCTTCTGTCAGACCACTAGTGTTAATAAAACTAATAGCAGAGCTGGGTTTGGGCTTATGGGAGCTTTAGATTCTGTCAATGCTTCCGATATATTAAGGGTGGGACTAGAACTTTCCATTTAGCAAGCCTATGGATATGAGCAGGTAGAAGGGAAATCACATCTCGTTTTAGAGCATTGTTGAGAGGTTTTCAGTTTCTGGGGAATTCTAATTGCTCCCAAGGCCTATCCTTGCCTTTTGCCCCAGGAGATATTCTTCCTTTTCCCGACCCCACCCCCCACTCCTTGCCTGACTGCTGCAGTGTTTTGCATGAGGATCTAGAGCACCACAGATTTCTTTCAACTCTCCTGCTCCCCATCTGTTTACCCCTGTGCACTCACTGAAAACCCCAATCAAATTGTTGGATGGATAAGAGGACTTTGGCTGGTGCTCCTCAAGAGTCTAACTGGCCACATCAGCCAATCACAGCTGCTTTTACATTGCTTCCCTTAGGATGGTTTCATCTTTCTCCTATTATTCCTCCAATTACAGAAGCCATGGGTGGTCTCTTTTCCTAGTTAAGACCTGGCACTCTCTGGAATTTACTTCACTTAAGTTTCCCTATAGCCTCATCTTTCTAATGGGCTCAGAAATCTGTGGGGTTTGTGCTTATCTAGCTTGTAGTATCTTTTATGATTTTTGTTTCATCCTATAGGTAAACAGAAGTCTGATATGTGGCTCTTATTTAGGACATACTAAGCCAGTTGTTTCTTGCTTATCAACTGACTTTAGTTATATTTACTTGGATGAGTAAGCATATCTATCTCCTAAGGATATTTTACAAAACTGGGAATGTATTTTATGACCCCAATTCTACATATACTGCATAATAAACAGTCAAGACTATATATAAACATTGTAAATGAAAAATCTTTGTGACTATCTTTAAAAATTGAGAGGTTTTGCATGTCTGTGGACTAGGTGTCTGTATCACAGACTAAATTTTAAATACCAGCCAGTATTCTGTGATTCAGTGCCAACCTTAAACTTGGATGGCATCGACACCATGTCGTCAGGGTATCCATCTCCACACTGCTCTGGGGCGTCTCATGAAGTCCTTTCAAGTCCCTTCTATCTCTTAATTCCTTCGAGGTTAGAAGTAGAAGACGTGATTGTTCTGTGCTGCCAAGAGATAAGATGAAGTCACAGCAATGCCAGGCGTTTTTGTCCAGGATGGCATGGTAGTCCATCAAAACCAGCGGAAGGAGGACATCACCAGAGGGCAACCAGCTTGTCCTTGTCCTGTCCTGGTCAGTCAACACCTAATTCCTATAAGACAAAATTGTCTATTCAATTTCTTGAAGGTCTCTCGAGGCAGTGATGACCTGCTATGGTATTTAGTAACCTTTAGATCAAAGACATTAGTTATGTTTCACTAAATGCTGTCAGTCTTCTTATGGCCAAGCATAGGGAACAGACTTAAACTGAGGTACATTGTTGGGGCACCTGGGTGTCTCAGTCAGTTAAGCGTCTGTCTTTGGCTCAGGTCATGATCCTGGGATCAAGCCTCGTGTTGGGCTTCCTGTTCGCAGGGAGCCTGCTTCTCTATCTCCCTCCACTGCTCTCCCTGCTTGTTCTTTCTCTCTCTCTGTCAAATAAATTAAAATCTTATTAAAAAAAAAAACACAAAAAAACGCAAACCTAAAACCTGAAGTACATTGTCAGCTTCAAAGATACTTTAGTACCTAGAAATAGTAATGATGCACCTAAGTGATCCTTTGTCTTATGCTCAAATTTCCCTGAATTTGGAATTGATGTTTATATGAAGTATTCCTTGTACAAGCTGCATATTTGCCATACTTATGAGTATAATCTATTAATCATTTTGCTAGTGTTTAAATATATAATCTCACTTAATTTTCACTAAAACCATATATATGAAAATATATAAATGAAATGGCTTCATACATATGAAAACCATGTGTGAAATTAAATCAGATCTATATCTGATTTTATATATTAGTATATATGGAAATTAATGAGTTAATTGAAATTATATTGAAAATTGTATTTTTAATTGAATATATATTTATAGATTGAATATAATAAAAATATATATAATTGACAATATTGAAAATATACTGAAATTAGATCTATATCTGATTTTATATATATTAGTATATAAAATCTGATAATTTTCACATATGCTACATATATGTATACATATAAAATCTGACTTAACTTTCACATTCTGTAAGATGGAAGCAGAGCTATAGCTGGTCTTGTCCCCACACCTTGTTTGTGGCAGAACTAGTGTGGATCCATATTTGTTTGATTCCATCGCCTTTGCTATTTACTCTGTAATCATTTTCTACTCCTTTTGTGGTAAGTTATCAAACCAAATATGGGAATAATTCTAAGACAAAGGAATTTATTATGGGCTTCTTCCAAATCACAGGCATCCCTGATGAACTTAGAACTTGATTTGATGATCTGTTTGAACTACATGCTCTTCTGGGGAGAAATATACATTGTGTAACGTGCAACTACACTATTTTTTTTTTTCTTAAGATTTTTTTTTTTCCTTTCCCGAGAGCACTTGCAGGAGGGGCAGAGGGAGACAGAATCTGAAGCAGACTCCATGTAGGGCACAGAGCCCTGCATGGGGTTCTATCTCACAACCATGAGATCAGGATAGGAGCTGAAACCAAGAGTCAATGCTTAACCAGGTGAGCCACCTAGGTTCCCCAATGTGCAACTGCATTTAACACTAAAACAGGGATGATTTATTTTAAATAAGAGCAATAAACTTTGGAGCAGAGAGCAGGGCTTTGTTTCCACAGGGGTTCAAGAAAAAGGTAAATAGTTGTCCTATCTTCAGACTGTGAGATTTGATTAAAAAATCTGGAATTTCTAATTCCTCCTGAGAAATTGTAGAAATGGATAAAACTTGGCTCACATCCTCCTAAGACACAAAGCAACACACGGTGTCCGAAAGGATTGGAATTTGCCAGTGCTCCATGGTCCTCACTGTTCCTCCTTCCTTTTACTTCACTTGCTTTGTCCTTGAATGCACTGAGTTTTCAATCCTTTTAAATGCAAGGATACATTACTTAAGCAAAGAATGGAAGTGCCATCTATGAACTGGCAAATAGGTCAAGTGGAGCCTTCACTGGCAAAGTGGGCACCACCCTCATTTTTAAAGGAGTTTACCTACCAATAAGCAGCCACTGAAAGCCCACATATTTTTCAGTAGGCATTTTGTTACTCCTAGAGGTTAGGCTATAGGTTGCCCCATGGTGCAGTTTGGTGATTCAGTCTAGAAGTGGGGATTTCTGTAGTTTATCTGGCCTTTGTTGAAATCTTACTTTAGCTTTCTGAATTTTAAGTAGGAGACATCAGGCTTTTTTTTTAAAAAAAAATTGTTTATGAACATTATTAACCCCATTAGATCAGGACAAAAGCAGTGACAATGTCCAAAAGCATAGCAAGAAAAAGCATTAGGATGCACACATACAAGGATATTTTTTTAAAAATCTACCATATACATAAGTATCTATCTCATTGGATGTTATTTACTTTATATAATGTGTTACATTCCACACCTGTCAAAATCGTAAAAATAAAATCCACATTACATAATTTTGATGTTGGAGATCTAACTTGTAGAATTTCAGTTTAAATTGAGAAAGAAATATAGCACCTATTAAAAACTGGCCTATTAATACAGATATCCCTTTAGTTATCACAAACAAGGCAGGGAGAAGACACTTAGGCAGCAGAAAACTACATCAGGCAAAGCTCTATATAGGAAGCATTTTTATCTTATCCTTCAGTTGGTAAGGAACCCTTTATAAGCAGGGAATTCATCTGATGAAAAGTATGTATTTGAAAATTAGTTTGATAACTCATTGGAGGAAAAAAAAAAACTCTACATGAAAGATGAATAGAAAGAGAAGCAGCCTAAAGGAGATTATGCATAATGAAGACCTCACCTAAGGCTTTGTAGACAAAAGGAGCATCTAGATTCAAAACATAATTTGGAGGTGTAATTAACTAGATTGTGTGATACAATTGAAGAAGGTAGGCTGCCTGGGTGGCTCAGTTGGTTAAGCATCTGCCTTCAGCTCAGGTCATGATTCCTGAGTCCTGGGATGGAGACCCACGTCAGGCTCCCTGCTCAATGGGGAGTCTGCTTCACCCTCTGCCCCTCCCCCCAATCCTGCACACGCACTCTCTCTCTCTCTCTCTCCCCCTCCCCCTCCCCCCTCCCCAAAAAAATCTTTAAAAAAGAAAGAAGGGCTGAGGGAAAAGGAGAAATTGTGGCGAATCCCAATCTGGACATTTGAATAAAGTGTTTTTATTGATTGATTTTGTTAGATTTACTTATTTTCATTTTAGAGGTGTGTGTGTGGAGAGAGGGGCAGAGCAAGGGGAGAGTGAATCCTCAAGCAGATTCCCTGCTGAGCATGGAGCCCAACATGGGCTCTATCCCAGGACATGAGCTGAAATCAAGAGTCTGATGCTTTACTAACTGAGCCACTCAGGTACTCCAGGAGTGTTAGTATTTAAATAAGAAGGTAACTCCAGGAGAAAGCAGAATGTGTTTCATATATCTGGATAAATAAGAAATTCTTTAATAATCAAAGGTGATGTGTTTTTTGAATCAGAAAAAAAATTTCCAGATTTGGAAAAATGAAACTTTTCTTTTGAGTGTGCATTTCTTTTCCCTCAACCATACAATGGTCACTCGAACTTTTGTTAATCAAGTTCTTCCCTTCATCCTTCAGCTGCCAGTGCTGAGATGAAGCCTCGTTATGGAAAGAATGATCAATATTCTGTAGTAGCTCTCACCAGAGGCTATCAAATATAATGGCAATCAAATATTTTTGTTCTTAAAATTGCAAATCAATCAATATTACCCATTTTCCCCATTGCCATTTATCCATGGCTCATCAAATGTTTATGCACATAACTTAATTGCAGCCAGGAACATTTCAATGCCATTGACCTTCTCTTAGGTGCTCGTACTTTTAGCAGGCAAAATTGACAAGTATGATAGATGAAGTTTATAACAAAATTCAGCCTTTTCCCCTAGATCTTTACTAAATAATTATACTATTTTATAATGTCTAAGTTAGTATTTTCTAGCTTAAAGATAATTTCATAGACTTAATTTTCTGTAGTACCCAGGACATTCATACCTATCTTCAGCTTCCCCACACAGATAAGTGATCACAGCTGCTAAGTGACCTGCCTCAATGATATCGCTAGTTAGCAGTCAACTTAAAATTAGAAATCTAAAAAAAAAAAATTAGAAATCCAGATCTTCTGATTTATCCTGATGTTTTACTATTTCCCTTACATAAACAATTTGTGCAGCAGACTTATGAAGATGGCCACCACTTCGAGATCTCTGTTACGTGACAACAGTTTCATCTATAAGAATTTTATTTAGCTCTTAGGTCCTCATTCAGGTTCTCTGCACTTCTAGCAAGTTGGGCTTGGGAGTTCTTTAAATTCTCTTAAATTTCTAATGTCATGAGAAACTGCACAGGCCAAGTAAATCTCTGATTTCTCGTTCTGATTGATTGGTGTATCAATTCCAAGTGGTAAGGCAGATTATTTTATTCAGATTCCTTGGGTAGTTTTATATCTCTAAAATATGACCAGCCAATGTATTTAACAAACCCAATTTACTTTGTAAACTGAAGTCTTTTACAGTTTGGAGCCTATGCTCCAGGTTATAAAGGCTCAGATCTATATTTTCATCTGATAGCAAGTTGGTTAACCTTGCTGAATTTGAGTTTCTATATCGGGAAGAAAAAAATCATTTAATATTTATTCAATAACATTTAATGGATTCCTTCTATGTGCCAGAGACTGCATGATCACTAAAAAGTGAATAAGGATAGCTTTTTCATGTGGATACTGTCATTTCAAAATAACGTGTGTAAAGTCTGTGACCCTGTGCCATACTTCGTTGGCTAACTAGAGGAGGCCTCACGTGTGTACTATAAGACCCCTCTCTAGACAACCTGGCTTCACAGCTGTAGCCACCAAAGAGCCTGGAACAATGCAGAGAGCATTTGCATCTTAGTGCCTCACTAGAGGGAGTGGGGCAAGATGATTAGAACCTAGACAGCTTCTGTTCACAGAGAAATAACTGTTAATCAGTGATGACAGAGAGGAAACTGACAAATGTCAGTTAAAATAGAGTTAGAAGTTTGTTTTTTTGTTATTTTTTTTTTTAAAGTACATTCGGTAGAGCTTGCCAGAGTGTGGCAGTGGTTCTTTAATTATACAGGAAGAAATCTTTAGAAATGAAATGGCCTCAGGCTGAGTTAAAGGGAATAATTTTGTAACAGGTTGTCAGGAAGTCTCTGAAAGTAAACCTTATCTTTCATTGCTTCTGAAAAAGACAGCTTTTAAAAAGCAGGTGTATATTTTTTCAGTTGTGTTTGTGAGTGTGTGAGTGTAGGGCAGAGAGGTCCTTTCTGATTAACTACAAAGAAAAGCTCTTTATTTAATAGATTAATTAGGCTCCACAGGCTCAAGCTCAGCTATGTTTTTTAGTGCCATTTTTATGAAGCGGTTTCTTTTAACATGCTTTCACATCATGAATGCCACTTAAGGCCCTGGCATTTATAAGGTATACTCTCTATTTGTGAATTTTGTGGTACCTTTTTCTTCCCTTCAAATGGACTATTAAGATGATCATAGGGACTCCCTCAAGGAAACAGACTCAAAAGCATTTTCTCTTTGGTAGTCTAGCTTCGGTGATATTTTAGGATAGGACTACCAAATTCTACACTGGGAAACTGTAGTATCTGCTAAGTGGAGGGGCTAGGATAGAACATCTGCTCCTCCCACCCCCATTTCAAGGGGTATGTGGTGATTGAAGAGTTAAATTCCGTGAAGGCTAAGGCAGGTTTTTCTTCAAACTCACACATTATTTTTTGCTAGGTTCTCATGATTGGACTCCTGGCCTTGGCCTTGTCTGTTTCTTCCTGTATTCAGGGCCCGTGTGCTTTCCTTCTGTCGACCTTCACCTTCCAGCTTCCCTCACTAGCCAAGGGGACCTGGGGAACTTCTGCCTTGCCCAAGCTATCTAGGTTGCTGTCCTGGTAATTCTTGGACTGAATTGTACAAACACTTCATTGGACCTCCCTGAACATCTGACTTCCAAACCACTGTTTCATGCTTTGGATAAATCTTCATCCAAGAAGCCATCCCTGCTTTAGCTAATCGTTCACTAACAATAGATGGGAATACACCGCATTAACCATCACATGTCAACTTCTTCATATTTTTGGGAGCCTTTATGATGGCACATGACTCAATTCCAAAAGCATAAGGCAAATACTTGGAATTGGAAATACTTTAAGAATCCTGTAAAAGAATATTACGTTGGGGCGCCTGGCTGGCTCAGCCATTAAGAGTCTGCCTTCGGCTCAGGTCGTGATCCCAGGGTCCTGGGATCGAGCCCTGAGTTGGGCTCTCTGCTCTGTGGAGAGCCTGCTTCTCCCTCTCCCACTCCCCCTGCTGGTGTTTCCTCTCTCACTATGTCTCTCACTGTCAAATAAATACATAAAATCTTAATTTTTTTTTTTAATGTTAAACTTGTGATGGTCTTTTAAACCACTTTGCATAGGACGGCACCTTTTCTCTTACAGGCTACTCTTCCTTATGCCCTTGTCTTTATCGTGGAAACCCAAAACCCTATTCTCATCCCTTGTTGTAAACAGACCATCCATAGTCATGTAATTGATGAGCAAACTAACAAAACCCATGTTTCTAAGTAGCTGTAGCTCTGAGGAGGATGTTACAAAAGTATGTCTTTTGCTTTTGTAATGACAACATGGTATCATAGATTTAGTTGAGATCCACAGCAAACTTGTAGGATGGCATCAGGATCCCATTTTTCAGATGCAAAAAATGTCCTATATTAAGGCACTTCTTTGTGGCCATAGAACTCAACTGGCATAGCTGTTATTTCAATTTAAGTGTGTGGGGTCTAAAATACCTGAGCTTTCCATGCACAATATTGCCTCTTCTGAATCAGGAAAACCCCTAAGAGGTATTCTCATCGTAATCTCAAATCATGAAATCTCAAATCAGGCTTTTTCTTTGACATATTTTTCTTTACTGTTATCTTTCTGGTCTACTTTGTCTTTTACCCTGGCGCTAATCACCTGCTAATATGCTTTTTATGATCTTAATCACATGTTTTCTGTTGCATACCCTCCTTCACCCTCCTCAAGGACAGGGCAACTTTTTGTTTTACTTTCATGGAGTTGGGGTCAAATGCCTACAACAAGGGTTGGCAAACAACTTACAGTTGGTTTTTGAATGGCCTCTCACACAAAGGATTGTTTAAAAGAACAACAACAAAAAGGAATCTGTGACAAACACCATGTGTAGCTCACAAGGGCTAAAATATTTTCCATCTAGGTCCTTACAGAAAAAGTCTGCCTCCCGGCCTACAAATTTCCTCAGGACTTGGTAGGAGCTCCATGTAGTGAATGAATGTGCACACGTGTGTTGAAGTGAGTCTTTTTCCATGGAGCTGATTTCTGGCAGTAAGAGCCATCCAAATGAGAAAACCTGAACTCCTGCCCCCCCCCTTCCCCTCACTGTGAGCCGCTGGCATCTGGCAAATTCCATGGTGTTTTCGGTCCGTTGTTATTTCCATCTCCATAGCGCAGATGGAGGTTAGGCATCTCAAAATCAGGAGCTATTCATCAGCCAGTGGAGAATATTCATTGTTATTTGTGCTGTCAGTGTAATTAGCTCATCTTTGAGAAGCCTTTGCACCAAGGCTTGTTTGTTATTGGAGAGTTTGCCTCATCACCACCATTCACATGTATATTAGTGTTTCAAGGAGCATGTTGCTATTTTGATTTTGTTTTTGTTTTTGTTTTTTCCTTAGGAGTTAAGGTAAAATATTCAATATCTTCCCCCCTTCTTTCACTGCCTGGAAGACAAAGCGCCTTGGTCTGCATGTAGCTAATGGCCACTATTCCACGGAGCCTTTGATAATGGTCCAGATAAGAGTGAAGAGCAGCCAAGCACAAAGTACACTGTAATAAGGTCACTAAAGCTGTAAATTACTGGTTTTCATCCTTAGATATGTCTTGCAGTGGCCTGAGAGAGTTTCGCTTCATTAAATGTGAGAAGTCACAACTCAAGCTAAATCTCGGGAGATGTTAAATGCTGAACATATGCAATTACACCAAATGATGCTCCCCACTCGAACAGCCCAAGCTCGTTTTTAAAACTGTTAACTCAATTTCTTACCCATGTTTCCTCTGTCTTCCTGTCCCCTTCCCCTAGCCCACCATGCCCTCCCTTGCAGACAGCAGTCGAAATACCAGCCAGGGCTCTGGCGCGGGCCTGCTGGCGTTCTTCACAGCTCACGGACGATTCCCACAGGTTTTTAGAATCCAACTCTGCCTCTGTCGTTCAAAGCAGCCTTTCCTGGCTACATTTTAATTAATTCCGTATGGTACAACGATGATAATTTGGCCCAAAATAAAAGTGAGCCTGAGTTAATGCTGTTATCATTAGAAAGATTTAATGTACAGCGGCAATTAGGAAGTTCTTCTGCAAGTATTGTGGAGTGTGAAGGGAAAAAGGAGGACCTAGTGCCAAAAACTCATTTATCAAATTAACAAACGTGAGAACGGAAGGCCCCTAGGTGAGGTCTCACCTGGGTCCCTTTCTTGAGTGCATCTGCTGGTGAGTTCTACTGAACACCCGCACAACCTGTGTTTTCAGTATTGTAGGGTTGGTGCTGAGACCAGACACGCAGTCCAGAATGGATAGAGATGGGAGTCCTTTTCCACATGACCTTGGTGATCTGCCTTGATTGAATGGAATGCCGTTTCTCCGTCATGCCATCTGCCTCTGCAATATATTTTCTTCAGTTTTTCTTCCAAGTGGGATGATCAAAGGCTCAAGTTGTGATGCCCTCTACACTTAGAAGTGTTCTGTTTCTTGGTCGTGGTTCTAGCCCAGTTGCTAGCCTATCACATCCAGGGGTGCTTGTTCTCATTATGCTTTCCTCGTTACACAGCATCCTCTTGACTCTGGGTAGTATTCTCTCGTCAAACTACTCTCAGGGCTGCTGCTTTTATTAAAACTTAATTGTCATGTGTCTTATCTACAGGATGTTGTTACCAACTAGTTGCCCTGGGAAATGGTTCGAATACCACCAAGCACTTATGACTGGAACCAACTGACCTACTGCCCTTCCCAGTGATATTTGCACCTTAGCATTGAATAATGGTTGAATATTCAATACTGAATAATGGTTTGCACCTTAACATTGAATAATGGTAGCCAGTCAGGTCCTTTCATATCTGAATATATCTTGGTTTGAGGTGGACCATTCTGGAATTCCTGGCATTTTCTAACTGATCTTTGATACAACTTGCCAAGTTGTTTTTAGGAATATTTAATCTGGTTTTACTAACCAAATACATGGATTTCCATCTCCTACACCCATTGATGGAAGACATTTCAATGGGCAAAAATACATCTTTTTTTAAAAAATTTCAATATCTTTGAATCTTCTTAAGATTTCAAATTACCTATCTTTTTTTTTTCAATTTTCTGCATATACATTTCTACACATTTCTTTTAAAGGTGTTCTAAGATGAATAGGTATAATAATCAAATATATGCTGATGACACAGATCATCAGATTAAATACTGGACATTCAGTTAAATATAAATTTCAAATAAACACATTTTTAGTATAAGTATGTCCTAAATATTTCATGAGGCACTTCTAAGAAAATACTCCATCTGAAATTCAAAGTTAACTGGACATCCTATTTTGTTTTTAACTTACTAAGTCTGGAAATTATTCATCAGTCTTTATCCTTAGCCCTCATACTACTCTTGGCTCCCATATTAAATATCGAATTGCTTCCTCAACATTTCTACATGCAAGTCTATTAAGCATCTAAAAATTGGCATATCCATAAAAGATCTTGATTTCATTGGCCTCTGACCTTTCCCAAGTCTGCTATTGTTTTTTTTTCTCATCTTTAGTTGTATAAGCCTGTTTCTAAGGTCAAATGTCCTAAGTGTTGTACTTCTTTCATATACATTCTCTTCATATGTCCCTCCACTCCATTAGCATGTGCTCCGAAGTTTGCCTGAGATCCTACTGCTTGTCATCATCTCCTCTGTTATAACCCTGGTCTTAATCAGCTTCTGTTTTCACTCAGCAGCTTCCTAACTGGCTTCCTTGTAACCTTTTTTTGCATGTGCCATGTACCCTAAACAGCAATGAACAAAATGGGCACTTACAACCAATCTTCAAGAGCTTCCCTTTGCAATGAAAAAACATCCAAACTCTCTGACCAGGGCTGACCAAGGTTTTTCAGGCTTCACTTCACTGAACTCAGCCACTCAAGCCTTTTTCTTGCCCCCAGCACCACCTACTCATTTCTGACTCGGAGCATTTGACTTGTTTTCCCCCTTGTCTTTTTTTTTTTTTTTTTTAAGATTTTTTTTCAC
>LNAC01000809.1:250324-262114 GCA_002007465.1 Ailurus styani | reverse complement strand
GACCCTGAGATCATGACCTGAGCTGAAAGCAGAGGCTTTAACCCACTGAGCCACCCAGGCGCCCTCCCCTTTGTCTTGAATGGTGTTTCCTCAGAAACGGTCTGCTTCTGTGTATGTTTCAAACTAAATTAAAAGACACATTGCTACTCTTTTTTCTTTTTTTTTTCTCTTTTTTAAAGACTATTTGACAGAGAGACACCAATAGTGGGAACACAAGCAGGGGGAATGGGAGGGGGAGAAGCAGGCTTCCCACGGAGCAGGGAGCCCGATGACCTTGGGATCATGACCTGAGCCAAGGGCAGATGCTTAACGACCGAGCCACCCAGGTGCCTCTGTTTTTCCTTCATAGCACTCCTTACTATCTGAACCCAGAGGTCCTTGGCTATTTTGTATACTTTCAGTATAACTCCTTTCTCTACAATGTGAAGGATGTAAAGCTGAGGTATTTTTTTCTTACCCACGCTGCATTTCTAGTGCTTAAGATTTACATAGGGGATGGATGGCATGCAGTAATACAGGCTCAACGAATAAAGAACAAATGATATGTAAAACCCTAAGCACATATTAGCTATTTGTCCTATAGTGTAATACACAGACCTTACATGGGCTCAGTCATGACAGGAAACTAGATACAGGTCCTAGCCCATTTACAGTTCTAATTTTTCAGGTGACTATTTTATCCCTTCTCCACTTTTTCCAAAACTCACACCACCACCTCTGTATCCCTCCTTATCAACTAATTACCTCGTTTCCCCACTGAAAAATTGAAGTAAACAGATGAGATGTCCCACAGGCTTGGACCACCACTTGCATGTATCTAGAATCATCTACACTCGTACGCCCTACCTCCCTATCTTGACCAGTGATGAGATATCTGTGCTTTTAACTCGAGTCAATGACAACACCTGCACATTCTTTCCCATCTCTTTCACTGACTTGAGGACATCACTGCAGCCATTTTCCCTTTGTCGTATATGATCAGATTTTTCTATCCTAACCATTCCACAAAAATAAACTTCCATCTTAAAAAAGGGGGGGGGGGACAAAGGGAAGGAAAAACAAATTTATCTATTTTTGCCAATTATCATACTTGTTTTCCCACCTCTGTCGTAAATCTCCTTGGATGAGCCACTATCTCCAATTTCTCACCTCCCATTTTCTCTCTCTGAATAATAATTCATAAACCATAAGATTCGCCCCATTCTCTCTTAAATGCACTCAAATTAGGCTTTTGCCACCATCAACTCCGTGATCTACATGTTGCTAAATCTAATAGTCAAAGATCAATTTTCCTCCAGTTTTCCTTATCAGAAGCATTTGACCCATTAGCACTTAGCACAATTATCTTTTTTTTTTAAGATTTTATTTATGGTAGGGGGGTAGAGCATGAGGAACAGAGGGAGAGGGACAAGCATGTGGGGTACCGTCTCATGACCCTAAGATCATGACCTGAGCTGAAATCAAGAGTCAGATGCTTACCTGAGCCACCTAGATGCTCCTTATCTTTTTTTTAAATATATAATTCTAAAGATTTTATTTATTTGACAGAGAAGATCACAAGTAGGCAGAGAGGCAGGCAGAGAGAGAGGAAGGAGCAGGCTTCCTGCTGAGCAGAGAGCCCAATGCAGGACTCGATCCCAGGACCCTGAGATCATGACCTGAGCTGAAGGCAGTGGCTTTAACCCACTGAGCCACCCAGGTGCCCCTTATCTTCTTTTTGATGAACTTTCTTCACTTGGCCTCTAGGACATACATATTCTCTTGGTATTTATGACTCGAGTGGTTGCTTCTTAATCTTCTTCGTTGGGTCTGTCTCTTTCTAAAACGTCCCACTGTTGCTGCATTCCCGGAGTCAGTACTTTGTCCTCATCTCNATTCTCTTGGTATTTATGACTCGAGTGGTTGCTTCTTAATCTTCTTCGTTGGGTCTGTCTCTAAAACGTCCCACTGTTGCTGCATTCCCGGAGTCAGTACTTTGTCCTCATCTCTCTTTCATACTAGCACCCTTGATCTCCTCCAGTCTCATGGTTTTATGTCTCTAGCACAGACTATTCTATAAACCTCTTCAGGCATGTATCCAAGTGCTGATATTACCTCTCCATTTGGATGATTAAAAGACAGCTCATATTCTACATGTCCAAAATGAAGCCCTGGCCAGCCTTCCTTCCCCCCCTTTCTCCCTTTTTCCCCCTTCTTCCCCTCCCCTCATCCCTCCCTCCCTATTTTATTAGGGAGAGAGAGAGAGGAGCAGTGGGGAAGGGTAGAGGGAGAAGCAGACTCCCTGCTGAGCAGAGAGCCTGACGCTGGACCTGATCCCAGGACCCTGAGATCATGACCTGAGCCGAAAGCAGATGCTTAACTGGTGGAGCCACCCAGGTGCCCCAAACCCCAGGCTTTCTTACCAAACCTGTTTCTTTTCCAGCTTTCCCAACTCTACTGATAACCTTCCCACACTTTTAGTTGCTCAAGTCCAATCAGGTAGAAAATTTGACATTTTTGGCTGTTCTACTTCTCTTACATTTTACATTTAATCCATCTTAGTGTTGGATCTTTTTTTCTATGTATAGAGTATGACCGTGTTTCCCTACCTCTCTGAATACTACCTTGGTAGTACCACACGCTTGCTTCTGGATTATAGCAATAGCTCCAGTCAGGTCTCCACGATTGCTCTTGGCTCCCCTGTAATCCATTCTCAACACAGCAGCTGGAGCATAATCTAACATATTAGTTTAGGTTGTTGTCATTTCCGTTCCAAATACTGCAACAACTCTCCATTTTAGAGTCAAAATCAAAACCCATGTAAAATCTCATAAAGAACTGGTTTCTCTACTTGTGGTTCCATCTCCTATTGCTGTCCTGCTTGCTCAGTTCATTCTTGGGGGGGTTCATCCTTAACTTCTGCCTTAGGAGTGACCCTGCTGTAGGCCTTTTGTTCTAGTCCTCCGTGCCTGGAATGCCCTCCCTTGATGCCTGCTTTGCTCACTTCCTCCTCTCAAGTCTTTGCTCATACATCACCTTCCCGATCTGGCTTACTATATGCCTCCTTACTCTGATTCCTTTATCTTTTCCATAGGACTTACTTCCAGCATATTATATAACCTATTATCTGTGTTTGTATTTTCTATCTCTTTCTACTGCCTATAATGTAATCTTCTTGGGATCTTAAATCTTTCTTTTGTCCTTTGATATCTCCCAAGAACTCTGTGACCCCTCTGTACATGTTATTGGATGGTATGCAGTTGTTGGGTGTCTGGGTTCTGGAGTCAAACAGCCTGGATTCATATCCCACCACTGTTTTTGTAGTTGTGCAAGCTGTTTGGCATTTTGTGGTCTCCTATTACCTGGGGAAAATACAGTGGTTAATGAGGTTATCTACCTCATAGTGTCGTTGCTAGAATTGAGATAACCTATGCAAATTCTTTAGAATCGCGCTGTACATACAGCAAGTTCTCCGAAACTTTTGGCTATTACTTATTCCCTGCAACAGTCTTGGGATAAGAATTATTGCTATCTACATTATACATGTGAGAGAAATTGAAACTTAGAAAGCTAAACAATTTGACGAGAGACACATAGTAAGTGGCAGAAGTAGGATACAAATTCAGTTCCATTTGACAACACATTTAATGTTCAGTCTCTACAGTCTCTGAAGCTTTTACAAATATTATTTTCCAATTACATTTTCTAACTGTAGATATATAAGAAACTATTGATTTATAAATATTGTGTAGCCTATCACATAAGCTTTGTCCTATTATTTATTTCAAATCTTGTTTCAATACTTTAGATCTCCTGTCAGAGCTTATATGGAGGACAAATTTCAGAAAATATTTAATAGTGGGGCACCTGGATGCTTCAGTCTGTTAAGCATCTGCCTTGGGCTCTGACCACAATCCCAGAGTCCTGGGATTGAGCTCATGTTGGGCTCCCTGTTTAGCAGGGAATCTGCTTCTCTCTCTCCCTTTGACCCTCCCCCAGCTCATAATCTCTCTCTGTCTCTCAAATAAATAAGAATTAAAAAAAAAATTAATAGTAGAGATAGCAAGGCAAGTAGTTTACATCATTTATGGGGAAGTATTTAATGGTCAGTCTTTATTCACTGTGGACTTAAAATGTGTTCTCTAGAGTATTTAAAAATATCCTCTTATTCTTAAAGTTCTGTGGGTTGCGTATTTTGGTTTGTTTTTTGGCTTTGTTTTTGACCAAGAATACTGGAATTTATCAATTATCTCTATATACTATTTTTATTTTTAAAAACCACTTTNTTTTTTTTTTTTTTTTTTTTTAGATTTGAGAGAGAGTGTGCACAAGGAGGGTGGGGCAAAAGAGAATTCCCGCTGAGCACAGAGCCCAACACAGGGCTCCATCCCAGGACCCCAAGATCATGACCTGAGCTGAAATCCATAGACAGACACTCAGACACCATCCAGGTGCTCCTGCTACATACTACTTTAAATAACCTTGGAAGAGTAAGTGAGATAGTAGTTTCAAATACTTGTTCTGTATTATGAAGGAAGGTAGTTTGTGAATTGTAGGTAGCACACAAATAATACAGGTTTGAGGTGTGCCTATTGGTATAATGTCTAGGATGCTTTGATGGAAACTCTAATTTAAGCCCACGTGCTATGTGTGAGGCAGTTTACTGCCTTTATCAATCCTCTCTCTACTTGAAACCAAAGCTTTAGGCACCTGATAAAAAGGGCTGTTGCTCCAGCGACTCTTAGGATCACACTGTGTTCTGTCTTAACCTTCAACTCCAACTTTCTTTCCACTCTGGCATCTCTTCTTCCCCTTCTGGGAAGTTGTTCCCAAGTATCTGTTGCCCTACTTGATAACCAAGGAAATGCCATCATCCCAGCATTGACAGCAGGTGCACTGAAGGGACTTACACTGGTTAATAAAATGTCACCAGAATAACACATGTCCTGTGTGAGCAAAGCCATACCGCAGTTCTATCCTTACTCTTTCCTTTTATCGTAAGAGCTTCATGCCCCATATCAGGCCCTCTCCTTTAGCCTTAGTCTCCAAATAAGACCAAGAGCAGAGCTACCTCCAATGGGTGTAGGTTTACCTTGGGCAGGAGGTAAGTGTATTATGGGAGTGGAAGGGAGTGACCAAGGCAGAAGAGTTAGGCGATCATGGTTTTCTCATGGGATTTGCTATTGAAATGTTGACTCACTTGGTCAATAAGATGTCAGCAAAAGGGCGTGTGTGGTACATAGGAGAAAGCTTTGTTTTCTCTCTACTGCAGTCAGAGTGGTATGCCCGAGATAGGGGCTGTTGCAACCTTGTTTCTAGAATAAAGACAAATAACGGAAGAGTTGCAGCTAAAGAACAATGAGTAAGGGCATCCATGAGGTAAGCCTTTGTTGTAGTAAGCCAATGATAGACTTGGGAGTTGCTTGTGAACATTCGTAAAAGCTGATGGATACATGTTTTCCTTCAAATCTGGATTCTCTTTCTCTACCAACTGGAGTGACCAAATGTTTAGAAAGCTGACTCAGGACATAGCCATACCAAACAAACAAATAATATAATGTGTAATAATTATACACATACATATTATGAATTAATCATAAACTTATACAAAATAGGTATTAGATGAAATTATGCTATATTATAAAACTTTTAAGCAAAATAGGATTAGTGAACAGTGACAATTAGTAATTAATAGGATAATGGGACCAAATATTTTGTTTCTTTTTATCCTTTGTAGTAGTTTATTTTTAATGTTGTAAACTTTATTGGTATATAACTTTGTAAGCTGCTTAAGATACATGAGTTTATATTCTTTTAAAAATATATTTAATAGGATTAATTACACAGATGTTACCTATATTTAATTTTACAGAGCTACATATTTCTTTGCCATGTTACAGGATATTTTTATTTTCCTTATGTCTTTTCCTAATAATACTTCTTTGACTTGCCTACAGATCTTACCACATTTTTCTTTTATGTAGTGATAAAGCTTAGTACAGTTAACTGTACAATTCACTCTGACTTGGAGCTTTGATTTTCTCAAGTCCAGCTTACATGGAATCCTGGTGTCAAAGTGAGGACATAAAGTCAAATAGCTTCTCCACAAAAATGTTTAAGTATAGAATATTTAGGATTTTACTTATGGGCAACAACAGGTTTTCAAACTTGTAGAAATCCATTTCTATCTCTCCAAAAATATGTATTTACTTGTGTCTACAAGCTTGTTTTGGTAAATTAGATATTTATCAATCAAGTCCTTTGCATCTATAAATTTGCTATATGTCTAATATGCCATCATTTAAAAATGTTGGGTGTCGGGCGCCTGGGTGGCTCAGTGGGTTAAAGCCGCTGCCTTCGGCTCAGGTCATGATCCCAGGGTCCTGGGATCGAGGCCCGCATCGGGCTCTCTGCTCAGCAGGGAGCCTGCTTCCTCCTCTCTCCTCTCTCTCTGCCTGCCTCTCTGCCGACTTGTAATCTCTCTCTCTGTGTCAAATAAATAAATAAAATCTTTAAAAAAAAAAAAAATGTTGGGTGTCCTCTTAAGTTAAACTTTTCTTTCTCAAGGAAAATGGTTTTGAAGCATAGTGTCACCTTGAACTTGTAAAGTCAAAGTTGGATATCAGAACCAGTAATGGTTTGGTAAAGAGATGTAGAAAGTCCTGTTTAACTCCACTGCCCTTTTCTGAGGACCTTTTTTGAGTTCTAAAGTAATCTTCTTTCTAACAACAAAGTCAGTTTATTGTTTATGTTTTGGTCTCAATCTATACTTGATATTGAAGAACTCAAATACAATCAGTCCATCTTTTTCTAGTCTCTTTATGCCTCATCAAGGATAACCAAGTAGTTAAAAAACCATATAAAATTTCTGTCCTACTGTAACTTCATTTTCATCCTCGGTGCATTTTCAAATTAGGGAAAATCATTTTCCTTGTCCCACACGATAAGGTTATGATTTTCTCAAAGGCTGATGTTTTAGCATCTTTTCTGTGGCTGGCGATAATGATAGCCATCTTGTCAGCACATGTCTAAGGTTATATCCTTAGACACAGTACATGCTTCTCTGTGAAGTGCTTCTCTTTATTTTGAGGAAACCTGATAAGTGACCAAAAACTTAAGGACAGAGGCACCATACCAGGCATAAAACAATCAACCCCCTTGTAGCAGTGTTGAGTGCAGGATACTTGGCAGATCTTTTCTTGGGCAAGAAATCGTAAACTGAATGGAATTTGCCAAAATTTACGTTTGCCAAATTTGGCAAAATTACACATGTCTGTCCAATATGTGGATAGATAAGCACAGTCCAGTTTGTATTAGGCAGGATATTGACAATCTTATTTTGTTCTCCGAGGCTTTACCAAAATCTTCATAGAAATCAAGGTGTCTTTGAAACCCCATTTTTCAAAGCAAATTACTCAAGAGCTAGAGAGAACATTTGTGACTGTGCTGTGATTCTGGTTTTTGTTGATACATTGTATTAACTGTGAGTTCTGGTAATGTCTGACAAAACCATCTCCACACTGTAAGGGGCTAACACAACTCAGAATTCCTGTTTTGTTCATGTTCTAGTTGCCATATCAGCATCAGGAGCTGTCCAATAAGTGTTTTCATTGAGAAATCAAGGAAATGATCAGACAGTGTGCATGTATTCCTGTGATATGCCTGAGCTAATCTCATGACTGCTGTTCTCAAAGAACATTGGTTTTACTTGGGAAGTTGAGAAAAATGTATTGATTTAAGACCTAGTGACTTATCTCCTACCCAACTTAGGAGATTCGTATTTGCTTTCAGTTGCCTTTCTCCATCATACTCAACCTAAAATTCTTTTTTGGCATATTGGCAAGATGTTCTGGTTTTTTGTACATATGTATTTATTCTCTTCTGAATCCTTTACTGGTCATTAAATTAACACAACTCAATAGCTTTTTTTTTTTTTTTTTTTTGGTGAAATCCGAGTCACGCTAGTGTCGATATTGTCCTCCCTCTTTCATTCTCTGACCTCTTGAAAAGCCTGGTCACAATATTTACAATGTTAAAAAATCAAACTAGCACCATCTGGATAAAAATCAGAACACTTTATCCTCAGGCAGAGTCAAATATGGACAGTTAATTTCCATAATTACGACCTCCTTAAGCTGCACACTCAAGTCACATTACTCGACTGACTAAAAATGGGCCATACATTATGGCGATCTGTAAGTCATGACTGAACATTAGAAGTGAGGACAATCGGTGACGGCCAACGGGAGGTGAGCAATCTGTGCCGCATTCATTGGACACTAAAAATGGTGTTGCTTTCAGCCCCTATTTCTTGGAGTGTCCAGTGAGTCTCTCTGTTTTCTCCCCAAACTTTCTACACTTCATTGCTGAAACTGGGGCAGACTCAAGCAAGCTGGGAAGGTTGGCTACCCTACTGAAGCTCTCAGACTGTGACCTTATCAAGCTGTTGAAGATGTTGCTAGGGCAGTGCCTCTTCTGTCATGTTTGGCTTCATTTCCTGGAGCTCAGGACCTCAGAATTCCACAGTCTCATGGGTTCCTTTTTCTGGACAAGTATTGCTACCCTTATCCTACTACACCCAAGAATATTGCCTATTTCAGAGCACGTCCTCCTAAAACATTTCATTTCCTCAACTTCTTGGAGTACTTTCTTCCTCATGAAGTTTTAGAAGGATTATATTCCTGTACCCTTTTAACAAATGTGAGAAGAAATGTGTCAAGGGGATTTAAAATACCAGAATTTATTTTGGTGGCTGGTTTTGTTTGGTTTTTTTTTCTCTGAGAACCTGCTCAAATTCTAGAGGAACCATTTTGGATATGGAAGGAATGCCTTATTTGCTTAGAGTCCTGTCACTTCAGTGGTTCAGTCTGGTTTTGAAATTTCTGTAACTCATTCCTGTTTTGGAATACCTTCCGTAACTTATGATGCTGTTTCTTTGATTATGGGGCTTCTCCAGTGGGAAAGACGGGTGGTAGTGGTGAGGGTCAGGGAAGGGTATTGAGACCTGTCTATAAATGCTGTGAAATGAACAGGAGGGTGAAATACCCGGAGTCTGGCAGTTTATCTCTTACATAGAAATTTCCATCCCTCTCTCCAGAGAGGGAAACACTAGCACTTGTGTGCTTGTCAAGTTTGGAATGAAATCACTGTTTAATTTTATACAAAGTTAGAAGGAAGCAATTTCTTCATGGAACTCTAACAGGACATTTCAGGACCTTGACCTCCAATGAAGTTAAAACATCCCATTTGTACATTAGTATCAGATATTGGAGTCCATAGACACCCCGCTCCCCCAACATAATACCTGAAGTAAAAACATGTTGGGGAAATGTAGATAACTAAGCGGAAACTTCCACAAAGCAACTAATGGGAATAATTAAATATAAAAGGAGCTTAAAAATCAATATATTCTAATTTTATTAGATATTTTACAATATTTGATTAGCAATTTTAGTTGCAATTAGTTACTCTTTGAAATAGGCATTTTTTTTTTGTTTACTATGTACAGGCTCTGAAATGTTGTGTTAATAATGAATTCTTTGATTTCACTATTTGACCTTCTACATTAAAATTTCTTTTGACTTATTTCCAAGACACTGATTTCTTATTATTAAAACCATACTGGCACCCTGTGTTCCTTTGGATAGATATTCTGTTCAGGATGGAAGAAGTGTGCGGGATAAATGCATGGCATTAGCAGAAGGAACAACTTGCGTTCAGATTTCAACACCTGTGCTTGTTGGAGAGCCCGCATGCCTGATTCCTCATATCCTTGAGGAGAGCATGCTGAGTTCTGGGATGAGACGCTCCCATGTCTCTCCTTTTACAGTGACCCCCTTCCCTTCTGTTCCTGGCTTCTGAGAAGCATCTTTCCCGCAATTCTCTGGCCTCTGCTCCTTACTCTTTTCTTATTTTCCTTCTCTTGTTCCTCTCTTTCTCTACTTCCTGGCTTCTTCTTTCTCCCAGCCTCAATCATATTCTTCCTTTCTGCTCAAGAAAAGTTCCTGTAGATCTTCTTGTTTCTGGGTGTGTATTGTAACCTGGAATAGGGTATAATAGAATATGGAAAAAGGAGAGAGTTGTAAAAGAATATATCTTAAGTTAGGAGAGCCTCGGCTGAGGGAAATTGTTCTGGGCAACTGTAATTGAATCGAATGAGAGGTATCTTCTCTTCCTTCTGCTCTTTAAACCTGTTAACACTGATGGGTTACTTTGAGACCCTTGGGAAAAAAACCAGTAAAGGGTAGATTCTGTATAAATGAACAATCATATTGCACTATGCAGCAATTTTTAATTCACTCTAAACTAGTGTATTCTTAGAAATATTCTAGTGAGTAACTCCTATTGTATGTGTCTCAAAGGAACTGGGTATAGAAAATAAAGGTTGTATTTTACACAAATTAACTTATCCCGTATCCTAAAATGAGAGTATGCTATCTTAATTTAATTCTAACTAACGATGGCTGATGAAGGTAAGGTGTTACTGTGATGTTAAGATTAACCAAGATTCTCTATCTCTTCTTGGAACTCCTTGGAAAATTCTGTTTAATATTTTGTAGCAAAATTGTTCCTATCTCTTGAAACAGATTTCCTTGGCAAATGTTGAATACTACTTTGCCTTCCCCCACCCCCAGCATTTTTAATACTGCTTTCCCCTTTTGAACCAAACTGTCTTTGTCAGGTCATTTCTTCTTCCATTCACAGAAGTTCAAAAGAGAGGAAAAATAAAAACAAGCATAAGCACCCGAGAAATTAAAATTGTGTCTAAGCTCAATGAATATTAGAAAAGAGAAAAGGCAAAGGTAAACAGTGAAAACAGCATGCATGGAGTCCTGTTGATTTCAGTAAAAGTTACCCAAAGAATGTCTATTTCAGAAGAGGAACAAAGCTGGATAACTTAATCTTTTAAAATAACCATAAATAAGGCCAGTAAAAAATAATCATAGAATATAAAAGTTGTTGAAAACATACAGAAAACATTTCAATTAACAGAAAATATTAATTAAAATCTTAGGAAGAAAATAATACTGGTAAATATTGGTAATGGTCTTATTAATAGTACTTCATAGGAAATGTGTGCCTTCAGGTGCTTAATCTGTTCTGAATGTTTGCTGATTCTTTCTGATGTAAAGTCATTTAAACACTGCTAATGTTTGAGTGCCTATTGTGGTTACTTGCATCTGTGATGTGTGTGAGGATGAAAAAAATTTTTTTTTCATCTTTCAAAGTCCATTTGGGGAAAAATAGATATAAAAGCATTATGTGATTATTAACAAGCATATAGTAGTTACAGTAAATGGTGCCAAAATTCAGGTAAAGGTAAGATTTTTAAATTGGAATGATGACAAACATAACATAATAAAAAAAATTTCAGCTAGATTCAGAAAGATGGGTGCAATTCTATTAAATACTAAGGAGAAAAAGAATCAAGTTATGTGGAGGATAAGCATACAAATGAATAAAACATCTTTAAGGGAGGAATCTGTATGAAAAACTGGGTAGATGTCAAGGAGAAAATGGAAGGTAAAGAAAAATGATGAAGAAACAGATAATTTTAATGAAAAAACATCTTTTGACATATCCTAACGCACAAGTTTTCTTTTGAATGAAGCTCTATGCTCATAAGGAAAAATAATTAAAATTTGAACTTCATGGTGTTCCTGGGTGGCTTAGTCAGCTAAATTTCTGACTCTTAGTCTCAGGGCATGATCTCAGGGTTGTGGGACGGAGCTGCGAATCAGGCTCTGAACTGAGTATGGAGCCTCATTAGAATTTCTCCCCGTCTCTCACCCCCCCGTCTCTCACCCCCCC
>LNAC01000809.1:293-249193 GCA_002007465.1 Ailurus styani | reverse complement strand
ACCCCCGTCTCTCTCTCCCACCCCCGTCTCTCTCTCCCACCCCCGTCTCTCCTGGCACCTGGGTGGCTCAGTCAGTTAAGCATGGGCCTTCAGCTCAGGTCATGATCACAGGGTTCCTGGATCAAGCTCCCACATCAGGCTCTCCGCCCAGCAAGGAGTCTGTTTCTCCCTCTCCCTCTGCCTTTCTCCCTGGCTCATGTACACTTGCTCTTTTATGTGCTGTCTGTCAAATAAACAAATTCTCTCTCTCTCTCTCCCCTTTCCCCCTGCTCCCCCCAATTGCATGCAGGCTTTCTCTGTCTTAAAAAAAATTAATTTCATAGATTTTCATAGTTGAATCTTAAAACATATGGATTTGTAGAAACTTCTACCAACTTCACATTTTAGGGTGGTAGATATCCTGTTGGTTTAGAATTGTTCAGATTGGGAAAACTTCATTGATCATACCACTAGGGGGCTAGGGCTGGATATTTCCACTGGAACTTCTTTCTAACTTACCTTTCTGTGATATCACTACCATGTACCACTTTGAGTGTATTTAAAAGAAGACCTGCTGATGATCTATAGAAGGTGCATTTTGAGGTTATTCTTTCTGTTCTGGGGGTTACTTTGCCCATCAATGACTTTGCTTTTCTTCAATTTGTCATTGTGACCAAGGCATTTGTGAGATAGCTACATCAGGTTAAATAGCATAAACCTGTGAAATTGCAGTGAGAGTTGGAGAAAAGTTAATTGGCAAAAGTAAGGCTCAGACTGGAAAATGTGGCCTTTTACAATGTGCTCTACGGGACTAGACTGGAGACAAATTGACTGTTGAATTGACTAGAAATTGAGCCTGCGTCAGCTGTTTGTTGGTCTCTCAGCTCAACAGTTAGACCCCAGTACAACTGACTTTGACATATTAAGCTTAACTTTATTTACTTTTATTCTAACATATATTAAATGTTTAATGTGTTGTCATGTATGATGCTAGAATCTGGAAATATTAACTTTAAGATGGTCATTTTTAAGGAAGAATTTTTAGTTAAATAAGAATACATACATAATAAGAATGCCAGACTCTAAGTTCAAAAATAGAAGTATTTTCAAGGTGAGCACAGAGAAGATGATTAATTCTGCGGGAGGAGGAAAATGGAGACTTCAGAGGCTGAATATGTATGGTGAATCTTGACATTTTCCTAATGAAGAAAAAGGAAGGCAACCTCATTCTAGTTGGCTTTAACAGTGTGAAGAAAGGCCTGGGGTGTCAGTGAGGTCTGGCATGAATGAGGTAGACATAAGAGGGTAAGAAGAAGACAATATGGGGAAGGATTAGGGAAAACTGAAAGCACTTGTAAAACACTAAGGCTTAGGAATTTAAAATTTAACTTTTCAAGAATTAGAAGCCAGTGAAGGGCTGTGGATGAGAAGATAATCTGTGCCTTAGAAAATTCTGGAAATAGTGTTAAATAATTAAAGGAGAGCATCTCAGAACAATACAGCAGAAATAAAGGGAACATGAAAAGAAGAAGGCATAATTAAATTTGGAATTAAGATTTGGTGCCTAGATGGGCAGCTGGTACATTTTGGTATAATTTTATGGATATTATCTTTGTGATAAATACATATCCCACAGACTTCGGATGAAAATGATCCTTTTATATCTAGGTAAAGAGATGGAGAGATTGGGACTAGAGATTTAAATGTAGGAATTATAAGAACACAGAATATTACTGAAAATTTCGCTAATGATATCACCCCAAACTGTTGAAGCAACAAGAAAACGGAGTATGGACAAAATCCTCAAAAGCAATTTTTTCTTTTTCTTTCTTTCTCTTTTTTTTTTTTTTTTGTCTGTCAAAATTTTGCTCAAGTCTTAAGTGTGAGAGGTGGAAATTTTTCTTTAAAGATTTTCTTAGAGCACTTGAGCAGGAGCAGGAGGAGAGGGAAAAGCAGACTCCCCACTGAGTGTAGAACCTAACACCTAACACGGGGCTTGATCCCAGGACCCCGAGATCATCATCTGAGCCCAAGCAAATGCTTAACTGAGCCACCCAGGCACCCAGGTTGAGAATTTAAACAGAACTCTGGGGGCACCTGGTTGGCTCAGTCAGAGGAGCATGTGACTCTTGACCTCTGGGTTGTGAGTTTGAGCCCAACCTTCAGTATAGAGAGTACTTAAAACTTAAACAAACAAACAAACAAACAAAAACCAAACTTAAATAGAATTCTGTTTAAAAGCAAGGAGAAAAGTCCTCAGTAAACACCCAGGGAGGGTCTTTGTTAGGAACTCCCTGAAAGGCAGAAACCTAGGCACATGACTGATTGAGATAAAAATGGAATGAATGTTTTAAAATTCAAAAACCAGCTTCAAATCCACATAGGCCCAGGTGGAATTTAGGTGATAGACCCTTCACTGTAACTGCCCAGCAGTAGATAACTTCTCTCAAAGAAGATACCCTCACCTCTAGTCTTGGAAAAATATTCTTAGTAAATACCTGAAATAGAGTCTAAAATCACTAGGCTTCTCAATAAAAAATAGGCAATAGAATCAGATTTATAAATGTCCCAGTTTTTGGAGTTATCAGACATTGACTTTAAAATAACTGATTTTATCGACTCAGAATGATATATTAACCACAACAAATGGTAAGACAGTGACTTCCACTAGAGAAATAGAATCTGTAAGAATGCAGTTGATATCCCAGATCTAATCAAAATGATAGCTGAAATTATAAATCCATGAATTTAAAAAGAAAACTGGACTGAGTAAATTAATAAAATGGAGTATGTTAAGAATATCCAGGATGAAACAGAGAAGCCCACTCCCTATGCCCATTCAAAAAAAAAAAAAAGATTTTATACGTATATATACATACACACACACACAAACATGTATATAACAAAGGAGCCATATTAGACAGAGTCATCCAAAATACATGAAATTGAAGTACCAAAAGGAACAAAGAGTGAGAATGGGACAAATGATACTTGAAGAGCTAGTAGCCTTCTTTTCTTTTCTGAAACTGAAGAAAAACGTTGAAACAGACCAAAAGCACTAATACCTCCAAGCTAGATATATACAATGGAAGTGACATGAGGCACATCAGACCAAAATGGATTAAAACCAATGGAAAGGAAAAAAAAAAATTTAAATGGTCCGGAAAAAAAAAAATTCTCTTTAGAGGGTAACTGAAAGATGGACAACCAACTTCTCAGCAAAATATGGTAGGCAGAAGACAATAGTGAGATGTTTAAAGTACTGAAATAAACTAACCGCTGACCTACATATCTGTGCCCAGTGAAAATATTTTGCGTAATCCAAAGAAAAGTAAAGACATTAAAAAAAAAAAAAAAACCCCGAGAGAATTCATTGCTATAAAAGCCACATTAAGAAAAATACTCGAGATTTGTATAGGCAGTAAGGGGAGTACCGGTGCTGGAACCAGAAAAATGCAAGGAACAGAGAACAGTGGAAATATGGGGATAAATGTAAATAATTCCAGATAAAGTTGTATTAATAATGGTATAAAACAGTAATAATCTGTCTTGGTGGGGTTTGAAATGTATATACAGTTAAAACATAGTATAACAATATTATAAAAAGATGGAAAATTATAAATGGAGTTAAAATATTCCAAGATTCTGGCATTGTCTAGGAAGTGATAGAATCCTAATTTATATTAACTTGCAATAAATTAAATGTGCAGTTTTAAACTCTCGTAGATAAAAGATATATAATTAACAAGCTGGCACAGAGGAAAATTGAGTAATTGAAAAGATGATTAACTCAAAAGAAGGCAGGAAAGGAGAGCAAAGGGAAACAGAAGACAAAAGGGAAGATTGTAGATACATGTCCACATATATCACTAATTGCAGTAAATGCAAATGAACTAAACACTATAATTCTTGATGACAAAGATGTCATACTGAAAAAGAACACCCTAGCTAGAATGTAAATTGGTACAATCACTTTGGAAAACCGCTAGTCCGTGTCTGTTAGAGCTTAACATAGGCAAAACTGTCAGCCAGTAATTGTACTCCTAAGTCTATACTTTCAGAAATGTACATCTATATACAAAAGGATCCGCTATAATGTACACAACCATACTGTTTATAATTACCATCAAACTGACAAAAACCTAAATCTTCATCAGAATAGTTACATAATACTATTGTATACTCATACAATGGACTACTACACAGCAATGAGACAATGAGCTACTTACTGCATACATCATCATGAATGAATCTCATTAGGTACAACCTAGAAAAAAATACTGCAGTCATAAGAGCATCTATAACATGGTTCAACTCATACAAAATTTTAAAACAGGCAAAACTAATCCATAATTGAAGTCAAGATATTAAGTGTGTGAGGAAAAGGTCATGGACTCATCTTCTTGAATCTTTGTTCTGAATACAACATTGGGTTCACTTTGTGAAAGTTGATTGAATTATATACTTATAATTTAAGGAGTTATATATCAATAAATTTTCTTAACAAATATCAAGCCTTGCTTAATAGATCCTAGTAATTCCTATTAATTTCTGAGTGGGGTTAGAGCCTAGGGAAGGTGGATCTGCGTATCAAGGCGGTATTAATCTTGGAGGGATGATCTTAATTCTAGCATATCTGATGGAAATGTCAGATTTCTGGAGTCATTAAGTGTATTTGGAGTTTATGTGACTTGAGTTATCAATAGGTAACTGTTAATTTGTCACTGAGTTGGACATTTTAAGTAGATCCTTTTAGGGAATTTGCAACCAATCTTTTATATTGTTTGCAAAGTACTGTGAAAAGAAAATGAGAGACATATATAAGTAATATTCTACTTGTTGAACAGTGGGACAACATGGACACTGCTTCCTGGTTTGCATCTAATTAAACTGAGAGTGCTATGGAAGTTACTCCAAGCCCATTGCCACTTGTCAGTTGGATGTTCAACAAGAGGATCTTCAGTGTAAGTGCTGAGGTCTGTAAGAATATACACTCCATGTTTCCAGGAAACCCTTGGGATAAAGTGCCTTTTCTGCCCCACCTTTCTTTTTTAATAACCAGTTAATACTTCCCCCAAACTGAAGTCTGGCTCCTCTTAGCTTAGAGAAGGCTACTCTGGTCATCATAGATCACAAAGTATTGTGGCCTCTTTACAAGTCTGAGTAAATAATTTAATTCTGGCCAATAAATGTAGTAAGTTCCTTCAGCCCAATCCTACCCTGACTTGTGGGACAGATTAATAAAGGTGAAAAGTGAGTCACATAAGTGGTTCATTGATTCTTTGAGAAACCATCAAAAAACTCTGTTCCCTAGGGAAATCACAGTGACAAAATTTGGCTACACTGTATAGCTCATCAGGGATAGACTTGTGAATGAAGTGCAGGAGGGTTAACTCCTGTCTTCTCCAGATTCCAGCTAAATGCCTCCATCTTAAAAAAAAAAAAACGTTCTGACAAATTATTTTTAATATTCAACCTTAAAGGGGCACTTGTGGTTGAGCAGGGTAGTTGGGCCATGCAGGAGTGGTGGGGCATGGGAAGAAAGGAAGATCCTCAAATGGCAAGGTCTGTGGTTTCAGGCAAAGCAAATTCTTTGCATTGTTTGAGGACCCTAAAGACCGGAAATGAGACCTAAATGTAAGTCAACATTATTCATCACATAAAACAATCTTCCTCACAAAAGACAGTAAGGATGAGATCAAATGAACTTTGCCTGATTCCTCCAGTGGGGGGAGAAATGATTTTTTTTTTCCTTCCCTGCAGAAAAAAATTCACCTCTTGATGTGTTTCCTTTCTGACTCATGCTCAATACTTCTGGTCACCAAACATGAGCACATGTGAGTTTCACACCAAGGAATTCTGTGACATAAGCTAAGTGGTTTTTTTAAAGATTTTATTTATTTGACACAGAGATCACAAGTAGGCTGAGAGGCAGGCAGAGAGAGGAGGAAGCAGGCTCCTTGCCGAGCAGGGAGCACGATGTGGGCCTCGATCCCAGGACCCTGAGATCATCAACTGAGCTGAAGGCGGAGGCTTTAACCCACTTAGCCACCCAGGCGCCCCAAGCTGAGTGTTCTGCAATTTAGCTCAACTTTGACTCTCTGTCCCTGGAGGTAGCATCAGGCCCTACAAGTGAAGGGTTCATTCTTACAAGACTGCTTCTCATCCCCCTTCAGATGCCAATCCCAAATCCAGGTTGCCACCTGTACTTAGGACCACCAGCTGACTATAAATCCAAGGTTCATTGGACCTCCTTTAGGTTGCATTAACTTGGCAGATCAGCTCACAAAAGTCAGGAAAACCATTTACTTAATAGATTGCCAATTTCTTGTAAAAAGACAGAACTGGGGAATAGCGAGATGGAAGAGCAGAATAGGGCCAGGTATGGGGAAATTGTGTGGAGCTTCCATGGCATCTCTGGATGAGCCACTCTCCTGGTACACCCATGTATTTACCAACCCCATGCTGAACCCCATCCTTTTGGGGTTTTGTTGAGAATTCATTACCTAGGCATGATTGATTAAATCATTGGTCATTAGTGACTGAACTCACTCTCTAGCCCCTAGAGTGGGATGGGGGCACTTAAAGTTCCAACTCTAAAGATTATTTATTTATTTGACACAAAGAGAGAGATTACAAGTAGGCAGAGAGGCAGGCAGAGAAACAGGGAGAGGAGGAAGCAGGCTCCCTGCCGAGCAGAGAGCCCGATGCGGGCCTCGATCCCAGGATGCTGAGATCATGACCTGAGCCGAAAGCAGAGGCTTTAACCCACTGAGCCACCCAGGCGCCCTAAAGTTCCAACTCTAATTACAAGTTGGTTCCCCGGTCACCAGCCACCATACTTGAAGGCTTTCCTAAACTCACTGCACTAACGCACTCAGGGGTGGTTGAAAGGGGCTTACAAATAAAACACTTTTACAGCTCTTATCACTTAGGGATTTCCAAGGGTTTTAAGGACTCTGTGCTGGAAGGAAAATAAGACCAAATAAAATCTTATTGCAAATCACAAAATGGCACACAACCACCCTCAACCCCCAATAATATAAGTAAGCGCACAGACATACAAAACAGGAACAAGACACTAGACTTCCGTTAACAATTTTGATAACAGGAAACTCTTAAAAAAAACTCTATATTCCATGCAGAAAGTGTCCGTTACGTCTGACTTTTCATTCTCAGAGACCCATTAAATGCATATGAGTCTTTTACAAACTACTGCTTTATCTTTCAAAGAACTCACAGCACTAATTACTGGTTAATTACCAACTATTTCGTAGTTACATTGAAGTCCTAAACTAATAATTACTATTAACATATTGCATTCATTTCCTGAGACGCCCCCTGTGTACACACAGTTTATTAAGAGAACTGACACGATTGCTACTTTGCTTATATGTTTTATTTATTTCCATATAGGTTTGATTCCATTGCAGTTTCTCACTTTTGCCCGTTGTATAATTCATGATTTGTACCATACTCCAGTAGGTGTATGATGCCCTCATTTTATTAGCTACACTATAATTTCTACAACCACTTAAAGATGAAGTTTGGTCTTGGAAAGTTTTATTTATTTTATTTTTTATTATTTTTTTACCTAAAACACATTTCTTCAAGACTTTGAATTTGCATCCATGCTTTGAAGTTTTTTTTTTAACCTCCTTGGATCACGAATAACATTTTACCTATTATTTTAAGATTTTATTTAAGATTTTATTTATTTGACAGATCACAAGTAGGCAGAGAGGCAGGCAGAGAGATAGAGGAGGAAGCAGGCTCCCTGCTGAGCAGAGAGCCCGATTCAGGACTTGATCCCAGGACCCTGAGATCACCATCTGAGCCAAAGGCAGAGGCTTAACCCACTGAACCACACAGGTGCCCTAAGATTTTATTTACTTAAGAGAGAGGGAGAGAGAGTGCATGCAGGGGGAGGAGAAGAGGGAGAAGCAGAATTCCAGCAGAGACAGACTGGGCTGGATCCCAGGACCCTAAGATCATGACCTGAGTGGAAGTCAGCTGCTTAACTGATTGAGGCACTCAGGCACCCCACAAAGAACATTTTAAAAAGCAAAGGACCTGTACTGATTGTTGGAGTTTCGTAAATCCTATTGGTACCTAACAAGAAATTGTAAAATAATAATCCTATAACAGCAAGAGCTGGGAGCATAATATAAAACTTCAATTAGTTGGAATTTGATGCACTGGCATTGGAAATGCAGTCACACTTCATGAATTTATTTATGACATTTAGCCAGAATTGGCATCATTTTTGACAATTCTATCAATTAGGTTGCAAAGGAATTTATTTGTCCAATAGTGGCTGAAGTACCACTAGCTCACAGAAATCAATTTCAAAAGGTTAAACATAGGGATTAAATTCTCAAATTATTTTAGGTTTTAGAGAAACTGTTCTCAAAAGATTTGGGCAAGAATTCAAGTTAAGACGTTACTGTGGGGCGCCTGGGTGGCTCAGTGGGTTAAAGCCTCTACTTTCGGCTCAGGTCATGATCTCAGCGTCCTGGGATCAAGGCCGGCATCGGGCTCTCTGCTCATCAGGGAGCCTGCTTCCTCCTCTCCCTGTCTCCCTGCCTGCCTCTCTGCCTACTTGTAATCTCTCTCTCTGTGTCAAGTAAATAAAATATTTTTTTAAAAAAATAGACGTTACTGTGACTATAAAACATCTGAACCTGATTTTAAATAGTATTTGTTCTTTTTAAAATTAACCT
The DNA here is from genome assembly GCA_002007465.1 of Ailurus styani. Taxonomy (NCBI): domain Eukaryota; kingdom Metazoa; phylum Chordata; class Mammalia; order Carnivora; family Ailuridae; genus Ailurus; species Ailurus styani. The sequence continues at coordinate 240,491 of LNAC01000809.1, read as the reverse complement.
TCTCGATTTGTATTGAGCCCTCCACTACCTGCCAGGCAGGTATGTGCTAAGCCATGATCTGAACTGGGGTCTGGAATAAAGAACACAAACTATGAGAGTAATGCTTCTAAAATAGCCAGATGGTTTTTGGTGGAAGCATAGTCTTTTGGAAGGGGGGATATTGGACAGAAGGTTGGGAAGGGAGCTTACAGCCAGAACATGGGGTACATTGAATGTTAAGCTAAGTAATTCATTTGGATCAATAATCAATGTTATCAGCTTCTATTTGTACTATTGGTGTAGACTCCTTACTGATATCCTTGTTTGCAGGCTTATCTCACACTTATCTATCCATCAGAGTGTGAGTAGTTTTCTGAATTGTAAATCTGTTCAAATCAGTCTGTTATATACCTTTCTGTGGCTTCTCATTTCTTTCAGGATAAAATCCAAACTCCTGAGCTGAGAGCATAAGACCATTCATGATCTATCACCTGATTTCTCCCACAACTCATTTCATTTATCCGTACCCGATCTGTCAGTTTCTTAAGAGCATGGTACTGCCTTGCTTTGCTATAAAGCCCTCACTGCCAAAAAGGTCTCCCTGATGGCATTTTCACCTCTCTTTCCTCTCTAAATGGAGTGTATAGAGAATTTTCTTTTGGCTGTCCACCTGCAATGACTGTGTGCCTTAGATCTTTCTCCTCTGTGTTATTGTACAACCACGGAATTATTTCTATTTTGACAGTTATATTATTCTCCATTTGGCTCCGTGATTATAGGTTTTCCACTTTTGGCTATGACCTCGCTGAGGGCAGGGGTTTTGACTCTTCTTTTTATCTAGTAGTCCTTTAATGGATGTTCAAGTATCTGTTGAAAAAATGGATGCTTAAGCCAGTGTGTGGCATGATTTGGGCTGTGCTTTAGATATAATATAGCAGCAGTGAGAATGGATTAGGGGAGAAGAAAGAATACTGAAATGTGGCGAGCAGGGCGATGACACAAATATTTTGGTCTTACCAGCAACTAATAACTATGTCACCATATAGTCTCTACTGCATGAATTTCTTTTCTTTTTATGACTCCAGCTACTACCTATAGCTAGATGACTTTCAAAACAGTATTTTCAGTCTTGATCTATTCCCTAAATTTCAGCGAGGCACTAGAAAGGAGAAATATGGGGTTTCAATTAATATATATCTGCATTTTTAGTGTGACTGTGACCTTCAACATTACTTTTGCATTGGTCTTAACTGAAATATTTTAAAAGTTAGATCATTCTCCCTGAAAGAATAATTCTTGTCATGAAGATTGAAAAGTTACAAATTAGGGGTGCCAGGGTGGCTCAGTCTGTTAAGCGTCAGACTATTAATTTCTGCTCAGGTCATCATCTCAGGGTTGTGAGGTTGAGCCCTGAGTCAGGCTCTCTACTGGGCATGGAGCCAGCTTCAGAGTCTCTCTCCTTCTCCCTCAGCCCCTCTGCCTTCCTCTCTTAAAAAAAAAAAAAAAAAAAAAAAAAGATGTAAATTAGGTAAGGTTTACAGTAGTGTGACACTTGGTGTCTGGTAGGTTCTCATGGATAGCAGTCATTTCCATTTGCTGAGTGGAGTGTGCCACCTAGTTACCACATAGGTATATATCTGAGATTCAGTTTGCCATATCTTTCCCCATATTGGATGCTTCTCATCTGTTTTCTTTTTGGAATAATGGCAATTCTAGCCCCTAGTCTTATAAGGCATAAATCTAGTGGTTATCCAAGACTTCTTGTTCCCCAACTGCTTGCATGCAAATGGCAACAAAACCCTTTTGTACTAACACCTTAATAGCTCTTGGCAGTTTATTATCTCACTCATGCTCTTTAGTCAGATTCCTCTTTGACCTCCTAGTGCTATCCTTCTGTCCACTCTCAGCTTGTCCTTCCAATCTTAGAGTCCCAAGAGTGATTCTTCTAAATTGCAAGCATAATCATGGCAGCCCCAGGCTTAAAATAATTGAACAGTCTCCCTCAATCTATAGAATAGAGTTCAGATTTTCTAGTCCAGCCCAAATGATTAAGTTTTTGCATTTTTTCCAGTAGGCTTCTACCTACTGCACACTGTGATCAAGCCATGATCTCTTCTGTATCCCAGATTGTGTCATCACTTTCTTAAATTTGTGACTTTGTGTAACTATTCCTCTCACCAGGATACATTTTTTTTTTCCTTTTTCTTTTCTCAGTGAACTCTTCTTTTTTCAAGATCGGCCTCAGTGTATTTCTTCGGGACAATTTCTGAATCTGTTATTAGAAGAGCATTAATTTCATCAAAGTATACATCAAAATGTCTATTAAACTACCCCTACGCTTAAATAAATATTCAACTGTAATCTATGGGAAGTAAATTGCTGGAACCAAGGGCTACAATGGTGACCAAGACATACATGATCCCCTCTTCAAAGCATGATGTGATAAATGCATTGAAGAATATTATTAATTCATTGCGTATAAACTCCCTGTGTTTAAGTAGACATTTGACTGAAATTTAGTTGGAAGATTCTGTATGGTTCATGGGGTGCTGGGGCTACATCAGTGACTAAAACATTACCTGGTTTCCTCCTCAGTGAGGTCACGTTCAGTGGATAAAAGAAGGTTCAGCTAAGTCAACTGAACTAAACTATTTAAATCAGGGCAGATAGAAATCTTCCAGATGTTTAACTTTTCCCTTGTAGTGGAATAGAATAGTGATAATGCTTATTGAACTCCAAGATTACAAGTTAGATAAAAGATATTTGCTCTCCCAGTGCCAGGCTCTCAGGGGGAGACAGATGAAGCACCAATGCCTTCTGGGTAATATCAGCATCAATGCTGAGCATTCCATGCAGATACAATGTAGCATTCTGACCAGAAGTCAGTTTCAAGTCTGTATCCCAGAGTGTCAGAATCTTATTTCTAGTGCCTGAGAATTTCATAGCCATGAAAGTTAAGTCACTGTTCAAAGTTCTGCTTCTTCAACTCAATTGGAAGAACAGTTCAGTGAGGAGGGTTTTGAGGTGGTCCTGGGCCAAAACCAACAACCGAAAACAAGGTAGATAGATGCTCAGTAAAAACAGGTCACTTGACATCAGTTATCCAGGAGGTCTTGTCCACCCTGTCCCCAAGTGAGAGAAGAGGTAACTCGCCTTGAGCTATTTGGAGAAAAATAAAACTCTGCACTTCTAATAAATAATGAAAATTTTTCCTGGGAGTTTTTGAGCCTATTCTTAAATTTATCTGTTTTGGAATATAAGTACCTTTAGGGCAAATATTATGTTATGTATAACACCAAGAAATGATATATGCTTCATAAATATTTTAGAAACCCCAGGAGCTAATTGCTGGGGTGAGGGGCTCATTAGTTATTATTTCAACAGGCACAGGCCGCTGTTGCAGGGCTACCCATATGTAAGATGACTGGAAACACTTCATCTCAGAAAGTGAATCAGATTGTTGGGGTCTAGAACAGGAATAGAAATCAGGAGCTATTCTTTCTTCTCCAGTCTTTGCAAAAGATACTCTTCAGATACCTTAGCATATTATCTCTGTGAAAATGTTTCTCAACCAAGGCTGCATATTAGAATTACCTGCAGAGCTTACAAAAGATGTTAATGGTCAGGACTCACTCCTGGAGATTCTGGGGTGGGGCCCAGACATCCTGGGGTATGCAATCAGGGATGAAAGCCACTGCTCTGGTATTACTTAAAATATCTTTCATCTAAAAAAAATACGTTTATATATGAAGAACTCGTGACACAAAGATCATTTTTATAGATCTGTGCCACTCTGGCTTAGCTTCTTCCCACTTCCTCACGGGATTAAGTCACAGCTGAAATCCAGGTGGCAATTTCTACCCCACAGATATTAGCAAGTCCTGAAATTAGGATAGCTCAGGGAAAGTTCTGCTGCAGCTGTTAAGATCCAGAGATTGATTCCTAGCCTTTATTAACCCAGATCTTAATTTTGGGTCTAAGGACTTGTGAAAGTTGCTGCTGCTCCTTTTTTTTTTTTTTCTTTAAAAAAAATTTTTTTTTTAGGATGGAACAACTCAAGATTTAATGTGAGGATTAAATCAGATAATATATGTGAAGCATTTAACACAAAGCCTAGTGCTCAGTAACACTCAATATTAGGTTAGCTATTACAAACAAGAAAGCATCTTGAATCTGTTTATCAATGTTCATGAACTAGGCACAGAAGAAAAATACCTTTTATTAGTGTTATGTGCTGAATTGTGTCCCCTCCTCAAAAAATCCCTATGTTGAAGTCCTCATTCCTCAGATTGCAGCTCTACTTGGGGAAAGGGTCCTTAAAGAAAGAAGTTAAAGTGAGGTTATGAGGGTGAGCCCTCATGCAATGTGACTGGTTGTGTCATTATAGGAAGAGTGAATTTGGATACAGACTCATAGAAGAAAGGTGATGTGAAGACACAGGGAGACGTCTACCGTCTATAAGTCTAAGAGAGAGGCCTCAGACTCCCGGACTTGTAGCCACTAGAACTGTGAGAAAACAAATTTAGGTAAGCCCCAGGGCGTGGTACTTTGTTTCGGCAGCTTGAACAAACTAATGCAGTTGGTTACTCGAAAAATTATTCTGGTAGGCATTTGCTGGTGTCTTCCACAACCTTCTTTTTGGGGGCAACCTTTTCCAATAAGAATATCCTGATTTAGTTTGGAAATCAATCATTTTTCTATCTTTAGTTAAGTAGTTCTGACTCAGCTCCTTCCTTTAGCAATGGACTCTGGTTTATGCAATACCCTAACCCTAGCCCAATCTTCTGTATATTGGGGTGGGTATTTAAAATTACCAGTGCCAGTAATATTCTTCTAGATTATTCTAGTGAGCTATTTGTAAAGCTCGTAGGTTAGAAAAGTTTCCTTTCCCTATGAAGTTATAAAAAGACGACATCCTCTCTTTCTCCTGGACACGCTTAGAGAACGATGGGTCTCTGGGTACTCTTGATGGTTCTTTCATTACTATGAGAGAAAAGTTTGAGGATGGGCCCAACAGGCAGTCAGTGCAGACACATTCAGGAAAACTGAATCTTAGCTACATCTTTTAAACTCTCGGCCAAGCTCTACCTGACTGGAAAACTTCTGGACTATTCTGTTTAAAAAAAAAAAAAAAAAGAAGAAAAAAAAAAGGAAAAGAAATCGCCTTTAATGTTTAAGCAAAATTGAGTTTTTTTTATTTATATATGTGTAAAGAGTTTAATATAGTGTATTATATTGTTTTCACTATGTGTTTCTGGAGTATACTCCTATAATCAATACTCCATCAATAATCATGGTTGTATTATGATTGCACAAAATCTAAGTATTTACTGTGGCCTACAGAGTTATACACTGCTTGGAGTCTTACCTTTCTCTCTGATTCCATCTCCAATTACTCTCAGGTCCATTCTGCTTCAGACACATTGGTCTTCCTATAGGGGAAAGTAAATTTCTACCCCAGGGTCTTTGTAAGTGCTCCTCCATCTGCCTGGATGGCTCTTCCACTAGATGTACACGTGGTCTACTCATTTCCTTACATACTTTATTTTGAAAGCAAGGATTGTGTTCATGTCATTTACTACTCTATATCAATATTTAGAATACTGCCTGGCATTTAGTAAGCACTCAGTAATGTGTCTCAGATGAATGAGTCCTTAAACAGTGAAAAATGCATAAAAGTTTGTGATGTTAACTAACTGTATCTCCCCCCATTGTGATTATGAAGACATGTCCTATATTTTCCATCGAGAGACCTGCCTTGAATTTATATGCAAAGAGAGTTGAGAGAGGTGAGGCTTTGGGACAATTAAAGTGCTCTTGCCTCACATGAGTTTATTTTAAGGTCTTCCAGCAAGTCAAGAGAATAGATGTTGGGTAGTTCTGCTGGCAAGAAATGCTCCTTGGTTATTACAGTTTCATGAGGTCCAAGTAATGCAGAGTCCTCTGAATCTAACTAAATATTCCCAAACCAAAATTTAGGATTACGGTATTTGGCAATTGCTGGTCTCAGATAAAAGAGCTAGTGAGACTGTGAATTATTCTGTAATTCAGCAACCCGATAATTTTAGGGTCTGATTTTTAACCATGCTAGCCTTTAGCTTTTAAAGAGAATAAAGTGTTTTGTGGTTTGCTGATGCTTTGGCTATGATTTAAGTTAAGAATTTCAAATTTTTAGCTTATAACTTTTTCTTTAAATGCTGATGAAAGCTTGTTCCCTTTTTCTGAATTTTTACATAGCAGTCTGCTGCAATAAATTCTTGATATGCTAAAGCTTCCTTTAATAGGCACTTCCTTCTAGGTGATAGCACCAAAGGAAACAGTTTTAATCTTAATATTTTAATAACTGTCTTAGTGTTGTATGTCTTGGATGATTATCAATATCACATTTTCTCCTGACCTCTATATTTCATTTCCTTGAAGTTTGAATCTGATTAAATATGACTAAATGTGATTAATATGATTTAAATAATATAAAAATGATAATATATTAATATAAGAATATTATATAATCATATATATTAATATATATCAGATTCCAGTTGCAGGAAACCAACATCATTTTAGCTTTTTTAAGCAGAAAGGAATGTGATATGGGGAATAGGGAATAGGTGCTTGTGGTATTGCTGAACAATCAAAGAAGTAGGATCTGGTCAGCTTTTCCAGGAATGATTCCTGAGCACAGCCACTGAGCTTGTCAACTATTGGAGTAGCTGTCTCTGCCATAATCTGTTTTCCACATTTGAAACCAAAGTGGCCTCTTTCAAATGTAATATAACCACTCCACAACAAAAGTCCAAAGAATTCAGTTGACTTCCTTTGCTCTTTGTGGAAAGAACTAGAATGCGTAGTGTAGCCTTTAAGACTCTTTTGTAGTGAAGATCCTCCACTTTGCTAAGAACTTATTTACCTTGTACCATTTTCCTTGGTTTCCTACGCATTAGCCACACTGTCTTCTCTTGGGCCTTTTTCCTTTCTCTCATGCCAGAGGCTTTGGCACATTTGGGCAGATATGATCAATTTGCTTGCACATCATCCTTTCTCTTCTATTTTTATGTGGTTTTTCTTGATTATAGATGACGGAAATGCAAAAATTTTGTTTTACTGTCACCTTGTAGGTAAGCTTTATGATGCGATTTTGGGTTCCAGCACTTAAATCCATTTATACAAGATTTATATGGTGGAAGGGAGGTGAAAGCCATTCTCCTGCTGTTTAGGTGCTTTCTGTGATAAGTAAAAGGCATTGAGACATGGGTGTTTTAGTGGTGGTGTTCTCCGTCTAGTGATTAGCTTCATGGGTGGTGCTGAATAATTTCTTACTTTTCTGATTATAATTTTGCTTTTGTTCTGCCGGGTTCACGTTTCATTTTCTAGATTAAAATTATTTTAAGTAAAATAATTTGTACATTCTATCCCATTACTTACCAGCTTCTATTGTGGTTGGTTTTGATTTCTGCTGTTCTAACTTTCTTTTGGAAAATCAAGTTTTTTTGTTTTTTTACCTCTCTGGTTGCTTTTTTTTTTTTTTAAGATTTTATTTATTTGACAGAGAGAGATCACAAGCAGGCAGAGAGGCAGACAGAGAGAGAGGAGGAAGCAGGCTCCCCACTGAGCAGAGAGCCTGATGCAGGCCCCAATCCCAGGATCCTGAGATCATGACCTGAGCCGAAGGCAGAGGCTTTAACCCACTGAGCCACCCAGGCGCCCTCTCTGGTTGCTTTTTTAAAAATATCCCCCCCCTTTTTTTTTTTTTGGTTAAAGATTTTACTTATTTATTTGACAGAGAGAGACACAGCAAGAGAGGGAACACAAGCAGGGAGAGTGGAAGAGGGGGAAGCAGGCTTCCCGCTGAGCAGAGAGCCTGATGTAGGGCTCAAACCCAGGACCTTGGGATCATGACCTGAGGTGAAGGCAGACGCTTAAGGACTGAGCCACCCAGGCACCCAGAAATATCTCTGTCTTTGTTCTGCACTGTATGACAACAGGTCTATAGGGGATTTTTTTTTTAAATTTTTTTTTCCTGCTTGATATGGGCTATGATTCTTGATTTTGTGGGTGTTATATACTATTTTCAAGAGTTTAAAATTTTTTCATGCATTATATCCATAAGTACTATGCCTCCTCCATCCTTGTTTTCCTGTGGGATTCAATTTGTATGTATATATTATCTTTTCACTCTATTCTGCCTATTTTTAAAAATATACTTTACATTTTTAATTTTGTCTCAATGTTCTACATTCTGTATTTTATTGGACTTCAGGGGTGTTAAATCTGCGGTTTAACTTGTCTATCATTGTTTATTTGAAGAGCTGTATTTTGTGCCTCTAGATGTTTTATTTTTTCAAATCATATTTTCTGATAGTTTATTGCTAACTTATCTTTGAGAGTATAACATTCATTTTTGTATGTGCTCCACATATAACTGTCTATATCTGTGTCTGATAATCTCAGTATTTAAAGTTCTTATTATTATACTTATTGTTACTTATTGTTTTTCCTGTCTTTCACAGTAGCCACTTTCTTAACTGTTTGATGATGCTGAATTGTAAACAAATTGCTTGATCTTAACCTAGATTACCTGGATTGAGAATTTGATCCAGCAGTTACTATTGTCGATTCTCCTTAGAGTCAGATTATACAACCCACCTGGGATTACTGCACCCACTTTAGTAAGAGTTTAGTTTATCCCAAATGTATCATGCTCAAGTGATCCAGTTTGCAGGAGGAATAAAATTTTGTATCAGGAGGGCTATGCTGCTATCAGCATCACCTTCCAAGTAAGCCTGTCCGTTTAGACTTCTAGCTACTCTATGTACAACTCCTTGATGCTATCTCTCCCAGATCATATTTTAGAAAGGGAGGAATATCTTCGGACAAAACTCCACTACTGCTGGTGAGATTGATTCAGAGTTTTGTCAAATACAGGATGCATTTATTTTTTCTAAAGTAGAATAAGTCCATAGAACACCCAGTCATCTCTAATGCCAGAAACCTGAGAATTTTTTGAACTGCTGATGTTATCCAAAAGTATGAGAAAATAGAAATGTTTTGCCTTTGAGTTATTTAGAAATTAATATAGTCTTACTCCAAACTGACTAGAGGTACATAGTTTAGAGTTTGCCCCTTTGATCTTTTTATGATTATGATTATTATTATAAGGCTTAATGTTAAGCTCAAGCAGAAAAAGCCCGATACAGCCTTAAGATCTTTGTTTCTAAAAAAAAAAAAAGATCTTTGTTTCTTTTCTGTTGCTCCTTCCTCTTAATTCTATTCTCAATATCATATCTAGAAGTCCAGAGTCTCATGCAGACTTTTCCTTTCTCCTCCCCAAGTCAAATGAGTTTCCTGATTGCAAATATGTTTGTTTGTTCATTTCCTTTGTTGTAACTCTGGGGAATTATAAAGTGTTTTGTTTTTGTTTTTGTTTTTCTCCCAGAAAACCCATACATAACACTTAACTATTTTTCCTCTTCTAATTCCCATGGCAGTTAATGTTATTTGATTACAATGTTTTGTTGTTGTTGTTGAGTATAAAGACTTCATAATCCTTCCCAACATAGAACCCCAGACATTCAAAGCAGTTGGATTGGGGTTGGTGCCGTAGGTGAAACCTGTTCCATTGCAGGATTTATTTGATAGGTGTGAAGACCACCTGGGTGAATACACAGTAACCTACCTGCAGAGAATTTTAGTATGTTTCTTCCTCGAAAGGGACCCTGTCTTTTGGTGGGAAAAATGCATATATGCAGCCAGCATGGAAATTTAAGTTTTTAAATTGAAGTAGTATTACATATACAGAAGACTGTATACAATAATATACAGTTATATGAATTATTACTATAAAAATGATCACTATACAGCTATATGTATATATAGATGTAACTTGCTCATTTTTTTGCTCTATCATCTGGTCTGAGATGGTGATGTAGGTAGTTCCCAAATTCACCTCCTCTCATGGACACACTGAATCAACAGCTACACATGATATAATTCTCTTTGCAAGAAGTCCATAAACTAGCCGATTGATTCCTACAAATCAGGTGAATGGGAAAAAAACCACACACATTGAAATGGATTGTCAGTATCTCCTTAGAAAGAGCTTGTGCACACATCTGGTATTCTGGTTTTTTGTAGCTGTGGCCAGAAGATGTAGTCCTTGATAAGCTAGCTATGGTGGCTAGTGGGGCTTGCATTCATGAGTCTTTCATGGTAGCAAACAAGAAATAGTTCTTAACCAGCTATTCCTCCAAGGATCCATACAGAGGGATCACACAGAAATGTTCAGCTTCTAGTCTTTCTCCGAAAGTGTTTCACTTGCATACTCTAAAAGCTGCTGGCCTGAGGGTCTGGCTTCCATTTAGCCCATATTTAGGCATTGACTGAGATCCTCCTCTTTGGGACAGTGACAGGTTTTGGCACTCTTCAATTGCTGGTGGAGCCACTAAGTAGAAAGATGGCAGATTGTACAATTACAAAAGTTTGAGAGATGACCAAGATCTAGGTCAGGCTGAATTGTAAGGTTTATCTCCTATATGAGACCACTCCTTCAAGCCTGGGAGAGGAGGTGGTTTTATCTAATGTGTAGAAACCAACACAGAGGCAAGAAAAATGAAGAAACAGAAGAATATATTCCAAATTAAAAAAAAAAAACAACTCTAGAAGCCAACCTTAATAAAATGGATGTAGATGATTTACCTGGTAAGAGTTCAAAATAAGGATGTTCATTAAAGTAAGGAGCGCAATGCATGAACCAAGTGAGAATCTCAAAGAAATGCAAAGTACAAGAAAGGTACCAAAGAGAAATCACTGAGCTGAAGAATAAAACTGAATTGAAAAATTCAATAAAAGCATTCAACAACAGACTAGATCAGTGGAAGAAATGATCAGTGACCCCAAAGACAGCACAGTGGAATTCATCCAATGAGAAGAGAAAAGAATAAAAAGAGAAACTAGCTTAAGGGATTTATGGGACACCATCAAGTATGCTAATATATACATTACAGGGGACATAGAAGAAGAGGCAGAGAGAAAGTGGCAGAAAATTGTTTGAAGAAATAATTACTGAAAAGACTAAGTGGTGGAAAGAAACAGACATTCAGATTCAAGAAGCCCAGAAAATCACCACCCTCCCTACCAAAGGATTCAAAAGACAGCTATTGTGAGACATGTTATAATTGTCAAACATTCAACATAAGAGAATCTTAAAAGCAGGAAGAGAAAACTTTGTCACATACAAAGGAACCCCAATAAGACTTTGAGCAGATTTTTCAGCAGAAACATTGCTTGCCACAAGAGAATGGCATCATCAAATATATCAAAGTGTTGAAAAAGACAGAAAGAAAAAACACAAACTGTCAACCAAGAATACTACTCTCCCTGGCAAAGATGTCCTTCAGAATAGGAGAGATTAATAGTTTTCCTGACTAGCAAAGCTGAAGGAGTTTACCACTTAACCAGAAAGGTTAAAGGGACTTCTTCAAGCTGAGATGAAAGGATTCTAATTAACATTAAGAAAATCTAAATCTCACTGGTTAAATATACATTTGACCCTTTAACAACATGAGTTTGAACTGTGCAGGTCCATATACATGTAGATTTTTAAAATAAATATAGAACTAGGGCACCTGGGTAGCTCAGTTGGTTAAGCATCGGACTCTTGATCTCAGCTCAGGTCTTGATCTCAGGGTTTTGAGTTCAAGCCCCATACTGGGGTCTGTACTGGTCCTGGAGCCTACTTATAAATTAAAATAAATGTATTTTCTCTTATTTTCTGAATAGAATTTTCTCTAGCTTATTAAATTATATAGTATATATATAAAACATACACAAAATGTGTTAACTGTTATTGGTAAGGCTCCTCATTAACAGACTATTAATAGTTTTGGGGGAAATAAAAAATTATGTGTGGATTCTTAACTCTGTAGGGGGTCAGTGCTCCTAACCCTTGTTTGTCTAAGGGTCAAGTGTATAGTGAAATTCAGAATACTCTAGTGTTATAACAGTAGTGGGTAAATTGCTTATTAATGTAATATGAAGGTTAAAAGACACAAGTAGTAAAAAATATAAAGCTATAATAATTTAATGGATACATGAGATAAAAAGATATAAATTATATCATGAAAAACAAACTGGGCTGTGGAGAGTAAAAATAAAGAGCTTTAGTATGCATTTAAACTTGTTATCAGATTAGACTATTACCACATTCTGTCGAATTAAGTTACCAGGAATTATATGTCCACTGTGATGGACATTAGGGCTGTTTCTAATACTTTTCTGTTAAGAAGAGTGCTGCTGTTAACATTCTTGTTCATGTCTTTTGTAGCATATATATATATATATATATATATATATATATATATATATACACACACACACACACACATTTCAGTTGACTGTATACCTAATTGTGAAATATCTAGGTTATCAGTAGAATAAAAGTTCTCATCTTAACCAGTACCTTTTGAGAGGGGAAGGAGTTATAATGAGTGATTATACCAGAAAAATAGGTATACATTGAGTCTGTCTTGTGTAAACTAGGACATATGGGCCTTCTGGTCAAAGCATATGTATATGTCCACATTTGACAGAAAATACTGAATATTTTCCTAAGAGGTTATATAAATTCCACTCCCCTCAGAAGTATATGAGAGGTCCAGTTCTCCATATCCTCAGCAACACTTGTTATTAGAGTTTGTGTAGTCATGTCTCATTTTGTTTTTAATTAGTATTTCTGTGATTATTGATGGAGTTAAACAGTTTTTTTCAAACAGGTAATGGTAATTTGAATATCCACTTTTGTGAATCTTATTTTACCCTTTGCTCACTTTTCTAACTCACTACCTATTTTTTTCGTACTGGTTTGTAGATATTCTTTTTGTATTCTAAAGAGAAGTCAGAATGCATATATATATATTAGTCTCCATAGAGATTTTAAAATTGTCAGATGAACAACAGCAAAAATTTTCATTTTGATTGGAATTACTTTGAACCTATAGATCAAAATGCACAGATGTGGCATCTTTATGAATTATCTGTAGTCTTTTGACTCCTATAGTTTCACAAGAGATTCATCTCTGAATAAGGAACACCTCGTAGCACTGTGTCACTCTCCAAGCCTAACTTGGAGCTGAGGGTGATGGCAGAAGAGATGCTGAAGGCCTTTTGGTCTTTATTTCCCATGGGCTTACTGATCTCAAAGGGAAGAATGGAGCCCATTGTTGGTAGAAATTGCTTCACCTCCTCTACAAAGAAGAGGGTACAATGTCATTGCCCCATTTTCTTTTTCAACAATGTAGAAAGAAATCACGAACAATATGTTCCTCTGACCTAATGAGAAAACCAGAAATCAGTCATCTGGAACTAGATTTAAGCTATTAACAAAGAGGTTACCCACTATTCTCTCCACTGCCAACTGCTCTTCTTACATCGTCTGTTTTAACATCTCTCAGTATGAAGAGCCAACTTGATCCACTTTTATAGTTATGAAATTCTTTGTTTTTTCCCCATATTTGTAAATCTCTGCATTTTTTATGACCATCTGTTCATTTTCCGTTTCCCAGGATACAGAGTAGAGTTCAATCCCAGGTTCTCTATTTTTCCCCCTCCTTTATTCAAGCAAATTGTGCTTTTTTTTTTTTTTCAACTTCTGGAAGAGCCCATGACCTAATAGCATTCCATCTGAAGTGATAGCCACTTATTTCTCTTATATATCATCAAGATTTTCCTCCCTTTATTCCCATGTCCCAGTTCTCATTAACACAGCTCCAGATGTCACTCATGCTGGTGTAACAATTTCTGTCAATCTTCCGTCGGTAATTATCTTAATTCCCACAGAAAGCTCTTTTTATCCTAAAGGTTCAGAGACCCATTCTGTGGAAATGATTGTGATTTCTTTTCAAGATTTCAAGTTGTTTTGTTCGTAGTTTGCCGGCAGACTATGGGAAGGATGTTACAGCCAGACCATCATATGATTAAGACAGAGGCTGGGCAAACACTCTGAAAGCATTTCTATTCTTCCACTGCTAAGACACACTGCCCAATATTCCACTCTTTTATTCTAGTCACAAATTTCCTGGGACAAGCTCTTCTTAGCTGTCCTTAAAAATCTGTGTTTCTCAAGTAACTAATCAATTATTGTATCTTTATCAGAAGCCTAAGTGTCAAGCATTTAGATAGGGAGCTGCATAGTGTTGCCATTGAACTTGAGTGTTTTGAAATAAGAAAATCTGGGTTTCAGGGCACCTAGGTAGCTCAGTCGGTTAAGTGTCTGCTTTCAGCTCAGGTTATGATCCAACAGTCCAGGATCAAGTCCCACATCAGGCTCTCTGCTCAGCGGGAAGTCTGCTTCTCCCTCTGCCCTTCCCTCCTGCTCATGATCTCTCTCTCACTGTCTCTCTCTCTCTCTCTTTCTTTCTCAAATAGATGAAACCTTAAAAAGGAAGGAAGGAAGGAAAGAAAGAAAAACCTGGGTTTCAGTCCTATTGCATCAAATGAGTGTGTGTAATTTCTTCAATTATACACTAATGTAGCAAACCACCTTACAATTTCAGTGGCCTAACATAATAAGAATTCCTAGCACTCAGAAAATGCAGCTCAGGTGCTGAGTGCCTTGCCTGGGTAGCTCTACTCTAGGTAGTGATTAAAGTTTCCATGCCCCTTCCATTTACTGGCTTCTGGCATCCCTTAGGTGCCCTGCTGAATATCTACATTCATCTGGCTGATGAGCATGTAGCAAACCATAAAACATCACATGGAACATTTGGGGGACGAGGAAATAACATTATTTCCATTCACATTCTATTGGCCATCACCAGAAATATGGCCCAAGCTATACACAATTACACTGGGACTTGTAGTCTTCCATGTTCTGAGGAGAAAATTGAATGGTTGATACTGGGAAAGTTCTTTTATTGAAATTTCTTCAAATCTTAGATTTGCTAATAGTGGCACTAATAGTGCTAATAGTGGAGCTAATAGTGGCACTGACAGCCTAGGCTGACATGACTATGCATGACTGTGGGAGGTATGTGATAAATGTTATTATCCTTGGAAATGTAGTACAATGGCTTTTTAGACCAAACTTTATTTGCAGTAACAGCAGAAACTCTTGAAATCTCAGGAGGCCCATAGACTAAAAGGGACCTGAGGAAAGAGTTTTTACTTTATAGCCACAGAGGATGAGGAAGAAGGGTCTGCCTCAGCTGCCAACTCAACCACAGGTATCTACAGATTGTTACCAGACTGATCCAAGAAAACCAGATTTTTATTATCAGATCATTTCCATTTTGGCTAAAATAGAGGAGCTCCTATCAACCTGATATCCTTCGATTCCTGAGAGATTGGTTTGGGAAGGGGAAGGAGGGCTGGGAACACCCTGACACTGCATGCAAATGAGGGTGCGATTCTAAACACATTTTTCCTCAGGAGAGAGTCTCTAGTTCTATCACCTTTTCAGAGGGTTCCATGTCTTACAAAAATCAAGAATTATTGGTCTTAAAGGAGGAACTAGTGTCTAAAATAACTTATGATGTCATGGCTGGGATTCAGCTAATTACCTGGGGGCCTCTATTTTGACTGGAGAGGGTAAGAAGGTTTATTTAGTAAGAGGGAAGGTGGAATCCTGACCAGCTGTCTCCTGTGGCCTCTCCATTCTGTTGCACAAAACAGTGATGTCTTTATTTTGTACTTTTCAAAGGGAGCTTTTTCTGACTTTTTTTTTTTTACAAGGGATACTGCATTTCCAGATTTCTAATCTTTTTTTTTTAAAGATTTTATTTATTCATTTGACACAGAGAGAGAGAGATTACAAGTAGGCAGAGAGGCAGGCAGAGAGAGAGGAGAGAGGAGGAAGCAGGCTCCCTGCTGAGCAGAGAGCCCGATGTGGGCCTCTATCCCAGGACCCTGGGATCAGGACCTGAGCCAAAGGCAGAGGCTTTAACCCACTGAGCCACCCAGGCGCCCCCAGATTTCTAATCTTGCCATAGATCTTATCTACTGAAAATTGGCACCTGTGATCTTCATATTCTGTTAACCCTGTTAAAGCCCATTTTCTTTAATTGAATTGTATTGACTAGATGTTATCTCAGCCTCTGTTCACCTTACGGAACATTTTGGACTCTCTTCCAATGGCACAACTTTGGATCAGCTGGAGCTCACTTCTCCGCTCCATTGCTAAATGGACTTTCTTTTTTAATTAGTAGAGGACACCCCAGTCCTTTATCCTGCTAGCTTTCTACTTTTCACTCCAGTGGGCCTATTACAGTGATGCTGTTTCCTATGGATGTTTATAGACTCAGGACAGATACTGACCTCACATGTTGAAAGAATTTCACTGAATCTACTCTTCGTATCAGTTTTATATCCTATTGGTTACATAGTCAATATTACTGAGAAATGTAACCAATATAGGACAAACAAAGACCTATAATTTTCACTGGATGGTAAAAATGTATAAGGGAAAGCTCTGTAGAGATATCTACAAAGAAAGACAATTGTCTTAATTAAAAGAGGCTGATCCCGTTGGGTTATGGACATTGGGGAGGGTTTGTGCTATGGTGAGTGCTGTGAAAGGTGTCAGCCTGATGATTCACAGACCTGTACCCCTGGGGCAAATAAAAAAATTTTAAAAATAAATAAAAAAAGGCTGATCCCAGATTCCTAGACTCATCTCTATTACTTGGTCCTCTTGTCTTCCCTCCCCCAAGCTTTCCATTTCAATAAATACCACCCCCATCTACCCAGTGTGGAAGCTGGAGGACCACAGTCATCCTTATTTGTTGTTGTTGTTTCCCTCAACACTCATAAACATTAACAGAATATATTCCAAATCTGTCCACGGCACTCCATTCTCACTGTTACCTCCTTTTCCACACCATGTTATATCTACAAGACCCTGAGCCTCCTAGTTGGCCTGTTTCCTTCTGCTCTTGCCCACTTGAATGGGTTCTTTACACAGAAGCAATAGTAATCTTGCTCAAATATAAACTAGAAGAGGGTACTGCCTGTTTAAAATATCTCAATGACTATCATCACCTTTTAATACAATGTATACTTTCCTGTGTTGGCCTGCAGAGTCCTGAGCATCTTTAATCTTATCCCTTCCCACTCTGTGGTTAGTTCAGTAAACTTTATTTCTGGAAGATGCCAGATCAATGATTACTTAGGACCTTTGAATATGCTATTCCCTCCACTTGGGAATATGCTATTCCCTCCCTTCCTTCTCTGTATACCTCATTTCTTTGTCTACTCAGTTTCTCAGCTTGCTCTTCTCAGATATTTTTACTGATCACCCCAAGGACACTCCTGGTCTTTGACTTATCCCATTCTCTTACGTATTCTCCTGTTTTAGCACTGATCATGAAGTGTATTTTTCATTTTTTGCTTATCACACTAGGATATAAATTCTGAGTACAGTAATCATAACTGTCTTGTTAACCTCTTTTGGGAATAGGCACAGCACAGTATACATTTTATGAGTGACTCAGTAGTTAATGTCTTGCATCCTGATCTCAAGTCCATTTCTTTATTTTCTATTTATTTTTATATTGTATTTATTTGAGAGAGCGAGAGAAAGTGGAAGCAGGGGGAGGGAGAAGGAAAGAATTCCGAGCAGATCCCGTGCTGCGCGCAGAGCCTGACATGGGGCTCGATCTCATGACCCTGAGATCATGAACCGAACCAAAACCATCTGAGTCAGATGCTTAACCAACTAAACCACCCAGGTGCCCCTCAAGTCCATTTCTAAACTTTCTTGCACTTAGTGAACAGTAGTGGAATAAGAGTCCAAGCAGGGTGCTAGACGCTAGAGATTCAGATATGTTTCTCATATCTTCAGGAGGTATACAAAGTGCTTTTAAAGAACAATAGTAAAAGTAATGTATAAATTTGAAGTTACAGTGAAGGCTACAACTGCAAAGTCACAGGTGCCATGTGAGTGCCTCATCAGGAGGAGAAAAGAGAGTACACTTGGGAGAGGATTATCATGTGCAAAGATGGGGGGACCATGACAGGTACAAACAAGTAAGGGCAGGCTAGTGTGACTGGAGTGTTAAGCAGGAAGGACTCTGGCATGGGGGGACCTGGAGGGGTGTGTACAGACCAGAGGCAGGAAGTGTAAGACATCAGCATTTAAGTATTTTGTCAGGGCTGAGCGAGGAGGAAAGGGGAAGGCAGGAGTCAGTAAGAACTGACATAATCAGGCTGTGTTTTCAGGGAATCCATCTGTCTGCCTAAGTGGACATTATGGGGTTTAGTCATGGGGAGGTCACTGATAACTTTAGGGTGAGCTTTAGTGAGGTGAGGTAGGTGGCTATTTGAAAGCATGAAGTCAAGGAGGTAATTAATAGTTAATAGAAGGACATAGCACATGGAAGAAAGTAATTAGGAATTCACTAAATATAAATCTATTGTTTATTAGCCAATTCCAAGAGTAGTAAACTGTGAAATAATTTGTATATGTTTGAACAATTGATCAAGTAATGATACATGGAGAAAATTCTGAGTGTATTTAGGCTTGAGTGCCATGCTCATTACATGTACTCTAATGTGATCTAGGTATTCCACTACCAGCATTCATAATTTGGCCAAATCATCATCAGTATGATAGTCGTATGGTATGTACCAAATATAATGTGTATAGCTAATCTAGGGGTTTTTTTGAGATTTTATTTATTTATTTGACAGAAAAAGAGTGCATAAGCGGGGGGACCCGTAGAGGGAAAAGGAGAAGCAGCTCCCCCTGAGCAGGGAGCCCAATGTGGGGCTCGATCCCAGGACCCTGAGATCATGACTTGAACCAAAGGCAGATGCTTAACCCGCTGAGCCACCCAGGCAGCCTGCTGATCTGGTTTTTAAGACCAGTCCTGGTGCTTATATGAACTCGCTTCCTCTCACGGAGGGGCTACTGTGACCCTACATGTGGGCTTTGTAGTTTACTTCTCTGTTACATACAAACATTCCAAATCTATAGCCTTAGATGGTTGCCGATATCCCTGAAGGGAAGACCTATTATGTTCATAATTTGAATGAAACATGGAGGGAAGGATTAATCTTTATTTTTAAAAATAGACTCTTTTCCTTTGACCCCATCACAGCCTAAGTGACTTTAACTGCATGGTTATCTACATATGTAGAATTCAGCCCTTATCCAAAATGAATAAAGGCATGAAGCGTCTCCAGAACCTCCCCACCTCTTTTTCTGTGAGATCAAATGTATCAGAGCTAAATTCTTTTACTGTCGCTTGCCACAGATAATAGCGTGTTCCCATGCTGAAGTCAGTATAAAAGTTTATGATGTTATTGACTTCACATAGCTCCATCAGACCTCAGTGATATTGATTTAATGACTCTTTCCTCTTCCCTTTTTTTTTTTTTAATTCGACTCCACAGTTACCCCTTGGTTTATTAGAGTGCCAGTGCTCAGGGCTTTTTATTACTTATCTACAGACTTATTCCTAAGGATGCCTGCCCACAAATTATTCACCAACCGTTCAAATGCAGAGCCAGAATATAATAAATATCAAGAGATTGGAAGAACAGGCCTAGGTAGAGCTCAGATTTCTTCTTGCTCTCTGTCTGTTGAGCATATTTCCTAGTAAATAAAAAAAAAAGGGGGGGGTAATTTAAAGGAAAATGTCACCTGGCATGTGCTATATGTGTGTCTCATAGCAGATGGCATGGTTCTGCATGGGGAGAAGGATGAAATGCCACACGCATGGCTGGAATGGAAGGGTTTTGAGCAAGTGGCATTCCTGGGAAGCTAGCCGGCAGGCTCTGACATTAACAGTTTTATTAAGTTCAGCTGTGGGCTGGAGCAGCCTTGGCCCCAGTGTGTGTGGTAGTGTTTTAATGGCTGTCCCTCTGGTTCCCGCAGGGTGGTACGAAAAGTAATTGTAGCGGGTGGTGAGATTGATAGCGTTGAGGCGGATGGGGAGATAACACGCTTTATTTCCGACTTTCCCGTTTACTTAAGAAGAAAAGGAAGCATGGATGAATTACTCTAAGAACGGAATTCGCTTTTTAAAAAGGAATTAGATGAAAAAGGGGACAGGGGGCCCCATTTTGAAAATTTGCTAAATTATAGTTCCAATGAATCCTGCATTGTATATAAAAATTGTACGCCCTACTGTGAATTCAGTCAGGAAGAAAGTGAGTTTGCAAACACGCTGGCCTCTAAGGAAACCTAGCATACATTTAGCAGCGTGATATCTGTGAATATTGGGGTGTCGTCAGCAAACACCAGGAGTGGTTTTTCTCTTCTATTTCAAATGACTGTCTGAAGGAAGAGACGAAACCGTACGATTAGAGTTTATGGTGGCTGTGTTTACCTGTTGACCCCGTTACGTAGTGATACCTGTTTCCTTTCTAAAGAGGTGGTTCTGATGTTTTCAAATTTTGTCATTTTAAGACAGCCTTGGGTGATAACGGATTGTGCTTTCAGCAGTCTACTGCCTGTTTGCTCCACTAATCATTTCCCCAAAGGACTGTAAACAGTATACACGGGCTCCCGTGCCTTCTCTGACTAGCATAAATAGATGTTTGCTGGTTCCTGGTAGGAAAACAGATAAGAAAACAGATTCTTCTGTGATGGGCTAATAATTAGGTGTCTATATAGTAGGAACTTTTAAATTTTTTTCTCTGCTACTTGACATCAAACACCACCAACACAAGTTGAAATTCGTGTCTGTGTTTCTATGCCATGAAGCTTTTGTCAACACAACACTAAAGTAACTAGTTAATTCAATAAATTTAATCAAACCAGTTATATGTTCATGGAACTATCCCAGTAACGTTTACTACTGAGCTAGTGGTATTAGTGTTATATCAGCAGAGTCTGCGACAAATTCATTTTATTTTGTACAGTGAAGAAATGTTAATACGGAAGGTTGTTGAAAGCTATATTTAGGTATGTAGCTTTCTGTAAATTCAGATTCTCTGCCCCACTTCTTACAATCGTTTTAATCTCTTTTCTGTTTTCTTACCCCTTCTTGAAGCACAGCTTCGCACATTAATACCTTTAAAATTATGACAAAAGGCAGTTTCCAAAATGTTTGTTATTTTCCCTCTAAAGTAGAATAATATCTTTAAAGCAATGGTGGTTAGATGTAAATAAACTGTAATGGGTATGGATGAACTGCAGTTGCACACATTACATTCAACTTCAGAGTACCCCCAGTATACTGCATACTGAATTACACTTTAAGTGACCTATTTTCTTAGTTCGAGAAATGTGCATTTTTCCACATTACCATAATATATTTTTCTATATTCTACTCCATTCTTTAGTGAAGCAAAGATGTCATGTGGTTAAACATGTTAAAATGGGAAATGAAATTAGGTACATAAATAACCAGAACAAAATTTGGAGCTTTGGAAAAAGAAAAACAATCCTACGACTATATATAGAGTGCTCTAATTTTTTTTAAACACACATATATGTATTCTATCAAGAAAATTGCCTAGAAATTAAACTCTGAAAATTTTACACTATGATTCTTGAGGAGAGGAGACCCTTCTCAAAACCAAATTCATTGAATTAAGAAGCTATAAAACCTCTAACTCTGTCTCAATTCCTGAAAAGGAGAGTAGTGTATTTCCCCATACCTTCCTATCCTACACCACCTCTTTTAAGTATTTTGACATTCACACATGATTTATTTTTTATTTTAATTATTGATTTTAAAGGGGCGAGCAGGGGGAGGGGCAGACTCTTGGCTGAGCACCAAGCTCAACACAGCTGATTTCATGACCTGTGAGATCATGACCTGAGCTGAAACCAAGAGTCTGACATTTAACCGACTGAGCCACTCAGGCACTCCTCACACATTATTTCTAATTTGAAGCCGCCCTGCCATCACCTTCTCTTTCAGGCAGCTACTTGTTTGCTGCACTGTCCCCAAAACTGCCATTTGCTGGACACTTTGGTAGGGAATGAAGTTGACCAGATAACTTTGACAAGACTTGTGGACTAATATTTTTCTTTTATTATCTGTTGATTTCAAACTAATTGATAACTTTTGATCTCTAACAATAAACGAATATAAAACTCAGGAGTTAATACTAGGACACCCTTCAGGGGTGTTCATGTATGTATCATGGGAATGTGGCTCGGTGCCTCAAATAGATCAAGAGGGCTCATCTTTATAGCCAGCATCTACCAGTTTCTCATTGCTATCATAAACGTAACTTTCTTTGATCTTCATAACATTTCTGTGAAGTCTTCAGCAGCCAGTGATGATTTTAAAAACATTCAAAATAGAAACTGCGCCTGAACTAAATAATCAGAACAGAGGAGGTAGCAATCAGCACCCAAAGGCTCCTGTAGTAAGTAGGCATTGATCCCTTTGTTGCTAAAGATAAAGCATTTAGGGGTTTCTGAGGAAAGGACTAGATGGGCACAGGCGTTGGTACAGGCGGGATTGGGAGAAAGGTCCTGATGGCCATTGTGGGGCAGTGGCTATTTGTCAACCAGTGTGGAAGTGTTTCATTATTGTAACAATGGGTATAGCATGCTGGTACATGGTGGTGACTACTTACCTTGGTAGTAGCTCCTGAATCTGTTATCTGCTCATGTGTCCTGTTCTCGGTAGTTGTTTGTTTGTTTTTACACCAATGGGAAGCACAATATAATGGGATTTATACAACTGATTTAAGAGTTTGGAGGTTTGTAGTCTAATTCCAGCACCATCACAAAACAAGAGCCGTGAATTTGGTCAAAGCACTTCGTCTCCTTCAAGTCAGTTCCTCTTTCTATACAGTGAGGATCATTGTATTTATCTTGGGTATTTAAATATATTGTAGAATTTAGTGGTAGCTAACACTATCAATATTGTCCTGGGCTTACTGGGGATACTTAAAGAATAACTCATTGACGTTTCATAGCATTCTGATGATACGGCTGCTAGTATTTTCTCCATTTTATAAACAAAAGAACTGCGGACATAACGAGGTGAGGAAACTGCCTGAGTTCACATAGCTTAAAAGCTGCAGGACTTGGACTGAACCCAGGCACTCAGTGTTCGGAACTTCTTAACCACTGTGTTCCAGGGATGTCTTGGCTTTGTGAGAAAGCCTTTGGAAAACAACAACATCCTATGTGCATGAAGAATACTGTCCTCTTCAATACTGTGTTTCCATCATGACTTTTGGTTGTTTTTTACAGCCAGAAACAAACTAAGAATATTCCTTGTGCCTCTAAGAATGATTATCAGCTCAATTTAGAGGTTTGGCTTTGAGAACTATTTTTGATTATAGAATCTGTGGGAGTGCAATTGCTACACTCAGTTTTTATCTGTAGGTTGTTGCTACGGCTGTGTGTTTAGTTCATTTATATTAGGATCAGTGCTTTGCTCCATAGAATATAAATAATCGTACTGAACCAGCATAGTTTTTCATCAGGAATCTCTGATTAAGTATTGGTTCATTATAATAGGCTCGACAGTGATACTAATAGCAAAAACTTTAACAACATTTGAATGTTTATCGTGTGTGGAAAGCTGTGCTAAGCACTTTGAATGCCTTCTTTCATTTAGTCTTCCTAACAATATTGTAAGATACATTTTTTAAATTATTGATAATTTACTAATGAAAAACCTGAGACATAAATAGCAGAAATAACACATGCATGATAGGGCTTGACTCCAGGTCCACCACAAAAAGCCAGTTCCTAATTATAAGCTATATGTCACACAAGTTGTCTACTGCCTACGAACTAAAAGTATACAGAAAATGTCTTAAAATGTATTCAGTGATAAGTATGTTCTGTCCGTAACACTATCAGCAAAGTAGCGCTAACAGTTTAAAATGTGCTCAGAAAATGAAATTATCTTCTAAAAAGTTACATAATGAGTGAGATTATATTTCTGGAAGAAGAAATTATTTTAAAATTAACGTGTGTAGGTAAAGGTGCTTTATGGAAAAAATGTTGAATCAAGAAAAAACATAATTGGCTGTAATCAGGAAGAAGAAACCCTGAAGAAACATTCTGTGAAATTTTGCTTACAGACCAAAGAATGGTACATGGTACCAAGAAGGTCAGTATTACTCTATGCTTGTGAGGAGGCGCTTTGAGTTTTCACTGATTCAACAAAATTTATTCTGTGTTTATCCTATGAAGCCCACGGTTAAAGAGCTGTTAGCAAAAGAGAATCCCTGTCCTGGTGGAACTTACCATTTTAGGAGAGGTAACAGAAAATAAATAACAAATATATAATGTAAGATACTGAAAAGTGCTTTGAAGTAAAATAAACCATGCTAAGAGGATAGAGATGACAGAGGATGCTATTAGTAATAGGACAGCTTAGGAAAGTGTTGTCTGACAAGAGACGAGAATGAATTAAGAGCATAGGTCAGGAGGAGCTATGGGCAAGAGGTAACTGACAAAGGGAGCAGATAAGGCAGAGAGTCTGAGGCAAGGGGGCATATGAGTTTTTGAGGGGTAACGAGAAGACCTGGGGGGCTGGGAAAGAATGAGCAGCAGGAGAAGGGTAGGAGATGAAGGCATGGAGCCACAAGACAGGAAGAGTTTTCTGAATTCTAAAGTTTTCTAAATCCGTGAATTTGAAATTTTACATTTTACTGTGTCACATGAAGCCATTGTTTTGTTTTTATTTTTTTTAAGATTTTATTTATTTATTTGACAGAGAGACACAGTAAAAGAGGGAACACAAGCAGGACGAGTGGGGGAGGGAGAAGCAGACTCCCTGCCGAGCAGGGAGCCTGATGCGGGGCTCGATCCCAGGACCCTGGGATCTGACCTGAGCCGAAGTCAGATGCTTAACGACTGAGTCACCCAGGCATCCCAGGTTTTTGTTTTTCTGTTCGTTGAATTCTTTTTTTTTTTTTTTTTTTTTTTTTTTTTTTTTTTGGCGGGGGTGGGGGGGCTCTTAGAAATCTTTGTTCATTTTGATGTAAAGCCGTCCCCATGTAATGGATACAACTTGATGAGTCTGGAGATCAGTATGCATCCATGGAACCATCACCACACTCTGTGCCATGAGCATATGTATCACTTCTTATGGTTTTGTGTAGATGAGTGATATGATTTGGCTTCAGTTTCGAAAGAATCATCCTGGCTATTCTGAAGAATAAATAACTCAAGGTGAAGGATAGAAAGAGTAAGGCCAGTCAGGAGGCTGTGGCAATAGTCCAGGTGAAAGACGGTAATGAGCTGGCCCATTGGCATAAGTAACAGAAGTGGTGAGAATGTTGGATTTGGGATATATCTTATTATTTATTATTATTTTTAAAAAGATGTATTCATTTATTTGAAAGAGACAGAGCATGTGTGTGTGAGTGGTGGGAGGGACAGTCTGTGAGCCAAAGGGAGAGGCGGGGGAACGGACTCCCCACTGAGCGAGGAGCCCAAAGAGGTGTTCCTTCTCCCGACCAGGAGAACGTGACCTGAGCAGAAACCAAGAGTCAGACGCTCAACCAACCGAACCACCCAGGCATTCCCAGGATATATTTTAAAGTAAGAATTAACAGGACAAGAACAAGAAGTAACCCTACATGGTTATATCTCATGACAGTCCATAGAAAAAAGAAAGATCTGTGTAACGCACAAGGTATCTTCCTCACGGTATTTATAAAGCATGTTAATTTTGTAAGGATCTTAGAAATCCTGCAGTAACAACACTTTAGACTATTCAGCCTAGAATTTTTCAAATCCAGTTTGACTTTGAGAATCCCTTTTTTCATGTGATAGTTATTAATAGCAGCCAGAAGTTGTACTCTATAAATATACTTCACAAAATGCTTCATTGAAGTTATACAAATGACTATCATTATTCCAAATTCATGGTCACCATGTATACTGGTAGATAAAATTCGGCTTCTTATATAGATTTTGGATAAGAAGAAAAGATAATTGCCAAAAAAACAAAACTCACTTCTTTGACCATTTTTTACTGGAAAACTATTGTAATCTAATTTAAAATTCTTTTTGTTGTTATTTAGTTAGCATGAGTTATTCTCCAAGAATTTGATCATTTCTAGGTATAAGGATAAAAATGAGTTGTAGACACACCAGAGGCCAGATTTTGGGCTGTGGTGACCCTCCAATTTAGTGATGATACTTTGGCAAGAATTAAGACATAGACTCAGTTTAATTTAAATAATCTATAGTTTTGGACTTACCTAAAAATGGAAGAGTTAGCTCTGACTTTAAGGGGAAGCTTGATGTGGCTTCTTCGCAAAATTGACCAGGAGTAGGTTTTTCTTTCTCCCTTTTTAGTTCTGCTCCCAGGAGTTCATACCATTCTTAGGAGCCTTCCCCTACAGTTGTCTTAAAATGATTAAATAGGAACCTGTTCCCTCACTGTACACTGCAGGGGAGAGTGAATATTTCCGTGAAGACCTGAATTTCCATCGCATTAAACCAACTTAGTTTATATGAATAACTTTGAACCAGGAAGTGGAAATGTCACAAAGTTTTTAATATTAAGATATGATTCTGAGGGTTTCACTTCTAACATGGTCTCTTTTTTCTCCCCCTATTAAAACAAAACAACTTCTAAACTATACTTTTCCCCATTTTGAGTAAGTTCTATTTTTATTACCAACTTGTGCATCTTCAAAACTAATTTGATTTGTAGCAAATTCTCTAAGCTGTAATAGTCTCACTTATGGAAAGTAAAATCATTTATTATCCTCTCACAAAACTCTAAGGCAAAATAGTATCTTAAAAATTAAATGAGACTTTTATATGTCAAAATTATCCATGTCCATGTTCTATATTATTTCTGATTAGCTTTAGCCAGTCGTTTTTGCTATACTTTAACATTTCATAGGTATGTATATATGAAACCTTATATATGTTTATAATAAGGAGCCTAAAAACCTCTTTTAACCTGCCAGGGTCATGAATGGTATGGAAAAAGTTTTATAGTCTGTGAGGCCAAGGAAACAGTGCTTCTCAAGCTTTATTTACTTTCCTATATGGCTTGAGAAGCTATGCCATCCGTAGTTCAGGTCTTGGTTAAAAGTCACAAAGCAGGGTGACTGGGTGGCTCAGTGGGTTAAAGCCTCTGCTTTTGGCTCAGGTCATGATCTCAGGGTCCTGAGATCGAGGCCCGCATTGGGCTCCCTGCTCAGCGGGGAGCCTGCTTCCCCCTCTCTCTGTCTGCCTCCTTGTGATCTCTCTCCCTCTGTGAAATAAATAAATAAAATCTTTAAAAAAAAAAAAAGTCACAAAGCAGACAAGCATCAAGCAAGTTGGAAAAGACCGTCATTTACTGGCGAATGATGAATCAGTTCAAACCTTTCTATTGACCTCCAAATCACTGAACCATGAAATCAGTAGGACAGCAGACCAATCCCCCATCATTGCATATTTTCCCCATGCCCACTCCTGCCGTACACACAGTTCCATCGACATGGGTCATGGTGGTGTCTACGCTCAGGGAAACCATATACACATTTAAGAAGAAACAGAAGTATGTGCCATGTTCAAGGCAGCCCACTAACTAGCAATGGGCATAAGGACGAACAAGGATGATACAAAGATAATTCATTAGGAACATGGGGGAAGATGTTATTAATACCCTTGGAGTTAGAAGGGTAAATCAATATGCTTTGAAGACAGAAGTGGGGGGGTAATACTAGGATCAGGATACCTCATAGTACAGCCACTACCCGTGTGATAATCTCAGCTAAGTCACTTAACCTTTCTGGCTAGTATTTATTCAGGAGGACAGAAGCTGTTTATTTCATCTCTGTATTCCCATCATCTAGTACATTACTTGGCAGATACCAACCACCCACACCCCGCCCCATACGTGCACACACACACGGAGGTTCTCAAGGCATGTTTTTATTGAAATGAATGACTTCCTATATCGGATGACCTCCAAATGCTTTTTCAGTGCTAGCATTCAATGATTCTAAGAGAATTTGGCATGCCCCTGTGTTACTGCATTATCTCTGGTGTTTGTGAGGAGAGCAGGCCCGGAAGCTAGGAGCAGAATGATAATTCATGATTAACAGGAAAACCACCTGTCTAAAGATGTCCTTCTTGAAAAAGGTCAGCTGTTGCTGTGAGTAAATATACTTCTCTGGCAGAGTAAAAATGCTAGATTATTACTTTCTGCCTTCCCTCTGTTTTTTCCTTTTGTACTATTGCTTTTGCAAATGTTGACTTCTTGTGAAAACGTGAAAGGTCAGAAGTGAGCTTGTTAAGGGGAGGCGGAAGCATTTCTTTTTCACTTGTATTTCTATAGGTGAAAAAGATCGAGCTAGAATAGAAGTTGATTCAAGTTCTTGAACTGAGTGCTCACGCTCTGCTGTTGTCACATTGAATAAGACCCTACCAGAAGAGGGAGGTTCTACCAAGTTTGCTCAGAATGATGATTCAGGGGCGGCAGCAGAACATGAGTGAATATTAGGAGGTCCTGTGACCTGTTGGCCAGGGTCAGTCCTACTCAGGCAAGCAAAATTTGGCTTCCTTAGAAGTTCCTGCCTGGGAAGGAAAGTGGAAAGAAAACAAAATAATGGGGAGATTGGTACAAAAAAAAAGAAAAAAAAAAAGACAACCAAGCAAGAACTGTTTCAGCTGTAGGAAAAATTTCAGTTCAGCCTGAGTAAGATGAAGGCATGTACAAATCCGAACAGGCACTTTCTGAGAAATAAGAAAGATCCAGGGAACAACTTAAAGTCCTATGAGACCATTCCTCCGCAGGGTTACGGATTACCAGCCAGGCTCGTACCCACACTTAGGCAATGCGGTGATAGTGGCTCTCTCTCCATGTTTTACCTTCCTTACTCTTTACCTCTTTAGACTGCAGCTTGCTTTATTTCTGTGTCATTCAGCCACTTACATGAAGACAGCAGTAGCTGCTAACTAAATTTTCACTGAAGTGTAGGTGTACCAAGGCTATGTTGATGAGCTATTTTAGCTATTCCAAAATGCCTCTGCCAAACTTGGCTATCAAGATATGTTGATAAGGAAGTTGATGGAGACAGTAGTTGCTGAATTTTTGGATTTTTCAGAATAAATGATATACAAACCACACATATACACACAGGCATGCTCATACACACAGTTGTTCACTTTTAGTTCACTATTAGCTTTGTTCACTTTTACTTTTGCCAGGAATGAAAAATAAGTAAATGGTATCATTCAGTTTAGTCCTTTTAAAAAGAGCATTTTAATACAAAACTTGGGAAGGGTATGTGTTCACAATAAATGCCAGAGGTATAAATTGGACGAATTTGAATTCTGAAAAATTCATTAAGTTGACCTTATTTTCTTATGCCACACACATTTTAAAATTTAATTATGGATTGGCACCCATCCCTGCATTGACATTTGGATTAATATGACATGGGGCACAAGGATCGAGATCAGGATAAATGAACCCTCTCTTTATGCTTCTGTGTGTGTTTTTTCAGTTTTCCTTTTCTTCCCTCTCCCTTCCTCCTTTCTTCTTGTCTGCCCATGCCTTGAGATACAATGGGCATAACTCATTTTGCACCATGAGGTTGTCAAGGTTGCTGATAGCTAGGTTAGGAGCTTTTCTAGAGTGGTTTAAATAGGTCCTACCTAGGTTGTCTACCCAAGTAAGCAATGAAATAAGCTTTGAGTACTGGGCGGGGGAAGACCAAGTGAAAAGCAGCTGAGGTAAAGGGAGGGAGATCCTTAGCACAGAGAACAGGACTGAAGGTCCAAGTGTGAAGTTGGGGTAAGGGGTGACTGGGTGGCTCAGTCAGTTAAGCATCTGCCTTCAGCTCAGGTCATGATCCCAGGGACTCAGCCTCATGTTAGGCTCCCTTCTCAGCAGGGAGTCTGCTTCTCTTTCTCTCTCTGCCACTCCCCCTGCTTGTGCTTTCTCTCTCTCTCTGTCAAATAAATAAAATCTTAAAAAAAATAAAGTTGGGTAAGGGTGTGGTCATGTTGGAATGTCAGGCATCAGAAGACTAGGAATTGACACTAAAAGCCACAGAGAAGAGCCTTCATGGTAGGGGAGCACCATAGGTCTAGTGTGGACAGTAGGGCTGAAGTGAAGATGGGGGTAATATCCTTGGGCAGTGACTGGTTATGACTATTTACATGTATTTGAGAATTCTCAAGGTTTCAGGTATTGCTGATTATTCTCTCATTTTTGACAATTTTCATATGTCAGACACCATAAAACTAGTTCTATCTATTGGAATCAAAATGTCAGGGAGTATATTCTTCTATGTTTTCAACTAGTGCATCATATTTTTTCCTCCTTAAGTGATAGTATAGCTTGTTAGGCAAATATTAAAGGATTCTTGCATAACTGTTTGCTCATACTCATCATTCATTGCCTTCAAAATCACATTAAAGGGAAATGAGCCCAAAATTGTTGGCTTTATTTTTATTTTAATGTGGTTTACTAACCTCTTATGATTTTTAAACATTCACAACAGCCCAAGAGTTTTGTTTTGTTTTTTAAGCTAATTCTCTTCAACACAGTGATTATTTTCCACTGCCTGTTAGAATGTTCTATGTAGATGTCTTTAAGCACAGCAACACTTGCCCAATTCAACCAGTTAGCCTGGTCCACTCCCTGCCCCCCCCCCCGCCTTACCCAATTTCCCTGTTCAATGAATAGTTCCATTATTCTCTCAATCTCCCTAGAAACTATTTTCATAGCAGAAAATATCTATGCCTACTTTATCTATTCCAAGTACCATTTTTAGATCTGAAATATGGAGACATGGTGACAAAAAGATAATAAGGAAGGACTAAAGACCAGGGACTGTAAAGGTATATTGTATAGAAAATGTGTGAGGAAAGATTAGTTTACCTATCAGCTCCAGAAGAAGCAGCATTATTGAGAAGGATCAACAGGGTCTAATAGAAAGATCATGGACTTTGGAAACAAATGCTCCCAACCCACAATATTTGTTATGTATGCCAGATTCTGTTTTTATAACTTTAGGAATGCAGAGGGAAGGTGATTTAAAGAATGTAATTTAGGCCATGATTCCCACTAGCCTGCATTTTTTAAAAAAGATTTTATTTATTTATTTATTTGACAGAGAGATAGCACAAGTAGTCAGAGAGGCAGGCAGAGGGAGAAGCAGGCTTCCCGCTGAGCAGGGAGCCGGACATGGGACTGGATCCCAGGAGCCTGGCATCATGACCTGAGCCGAAGGCAGCAGCTTAACCGACTGAGCCACCCAGGCACCCTAGCCTGCATTTTTAACAATACTAATTTGTGTCAGTTTCAGACATGTTATACCTGCTGACTCTAGTGTGCCAAGACAAAACTCAAATTTATCAACCTTATATTTAATATCTTCTCGAGTTGGTTTTATCTTCTTCCAATTTCAACTTGAGTGGATGATTTCCATCATCACACGAACATGTTTCTGTTTTTGCATCTTAAAAAAAATGTGAAAGGAAAATCCTACCTGGGTTTCTCTTTCTCCTCTACCACCTGCCCCATTACTTTTCCTTCTAGACCCTTCTTTAAAGGGTCTATACTGATCATCTCTACTTTTATCTTGACACACTTCATTTGAGTACACTCCAATCGGATTTTGCCCTGACCATGTCCCCAAACTTGCCCTCCTCAAGTTCTACCTTCTGTGTTGCTAGATGCCATGGTTATTTTTCAATATCAATTTAAATTGATCTGTCAAAAGCATTTGAAATACTTGTTCATTTTCCCTTTCTTGGAACACTTTCTTCTCTTGGCTTCTATACTTTCCTGATTTTTCTTCCACTTTTCTTCTCTCTCTCTCTCTTAGATTATCTTCACTGGTGTTCCATTACATCTCCAGCACCAAAATGTTGGAGAGCTCCAGGGCTGAGCCTGTCACACTTTTCTTTTCCACCTACACTTATTTATCAGATCATCTTTCATGGTTTTACATCACATGTATATTGTATCTATATCTCAAGTCGAGACTTCTCCCCTAAACTTCAGTCTGATATATCTAACTGCCCAAGTAAGAATCCTACCTGATGTCTGATATCCATATCAAGATGAACACGTCCAAATTGAGTTCCTGAGATTGTTCCATCCAAAAGCCTAGCAACATGAAACAAAAGGTAATTCCTGTCTGTCTTACCATGTCAGTCATTTGTCTTTCTTTTAGTTGCTGAGGCTAAAAACCTAGCAGTCTTATTTGATGTCTGTCTTCCTTTTGCACACCAGATCTTCAACATATATCCAGAATTTGACCACTTATGCGTGCCCCCCCCCAATCTTGACCCTTTCACCATCTTTTCTCTGTTAGGCGACTGGTCTCGCTCTCCAAGTGATCTCCCTTCTTCTGTTCTTGCCTCCTGTTTCTTCTCTCAACACAGTAGATATATTTGTCATTTAAAAATACAGGCTGAATCAAGCTCCTCTTCTGGTTAAAACCCCCAATGACGTCTTAATTGTCTCAGAATAAGTATCCGTGCACTTGCTGTCTTTTTCAGGCCCTGCAGGAACTGGTCCCTGGTTACCTTGCTCCCGTCATCTCCTAAGTTTCCCTTCACTCACTATCCAGTTATATTTCCCACCTCTTCCTGGCTTGTTCACATTTTAGGATGTTGGCACAGGTGGTTTTATTCTCTGATGAGGATGCTTTTCACCGACATGTTCATATATCTTGTTCAGGTTTTGATTCAAGAGTCACCTTCTCAATGAGGCTTCCCATTCAGTTCTCTCCTCAAAATTTCAGGTTTCTATTTTATTTTTTTACTTCTTTTTCTTTTTATATTCTACATGCATTTTTATCTTGTTCACAATCTTGCGTAGTATCTGTCACCTCATAGAATGAGAAGAGTTTTTGTCTATTTTGTCCATTATTGTACCCCTGGCACCTAGAACACATAGTAGGCGTTCAATAATTGTTGAATGAATAAATATGTCTTCCACTATTTTTCAGCCTTTCCTTCTAAAAAAAAAAAAAAACCACCTAGATATTCTGTTCTCAAGTCTGTATTATGTTCTCTTCCTTCTTTTCCTTTGCCAGGAACATCTTTCAGCCTGTCCCTAAATCTCTTCAAGGCCAAATAACATAAACTCTTGACATCCCTTCAAAAAGGTTGCATGGTCCATTGCTACTTTTCAGTGCCTTTACAACCAAAGAGTTCTTGGCTTTATTCTGATCCTTGTCACAGATTTGCCACAATTGGGAGTCCTCTCTCTCCTTCTGAACAACCGTAACATTGCTCCTTAGTGTCCATCCCCCACCAGCAGTGTCTCCATTTTTATTCTCATTCTGAGCACTGTCTATAAGGTCCATAATGTCATCTCGAATGCTGACACACCTCAGGTTTGGCTCTCTAGCTCTAGTATTATACCACTTGTCTGTATTTCTTGATTTCTTTTTCATCACTCTTTGGTTATTTCATTTTTTGTAACCTAAACTTACAGAGATCCCCTGGGAGCTTCATGTATTTCTATTTTTTTAGATTCCTCCCCCTCCCCACATCCCCCCTTCTCTCATTGGAGTAATTTGCCATCGAAGGTCTTCAGAGACCTGGGGTTTCACAGAGGTTCTTTAGAGATAAAGAAGTCAGGAACTAGGAATTCTTAGGTTCTTTCCACATCCACAGCCTTAGCCCCCACACCTGTTTTTGCCATACCTGGTCAATATATGTGCAAACACTCATACATATGTACATGTGTGTTCATGTATGCATGGATACCTTTGACAAAATTATCCTGTTTTTAAAGATTTTTTTAAAATCAAATGCATGACTACCCATTAGCACATGAATTTTCAGTTTCCAGTTTCCTTTTGAACCACTCTGAAGCACATTTATGACTCCTTTTTTCAACTTTGTGAGCCCTAAGTTGTCATTGTCTAAGTTCAAGTTCTTCTAAATAAAAATTATAGATAATAGAGCTTCAAGGATGTTTTTTGAGCTTCTCATACAGCATCTGTTTTCACAGATGATGATGAAAATAGTCCCTAAGAGAGATTGATTTGTTCACATTCGCAGTGCTACTGAGTACAAAAGTCAAGAGATCAAAAATAAGAAATGGTTTTCAAGAAAAATGCACATTTTCTACTCCATCTTGCCAAAATAACTAGTATTTTCTTTTACCTTAAGTTAGTCTGAAATAGTCCTCAGTCCATAGAGCGGTGAAACTTGACTCAAGGTAGGTCAGGGATTTACCAAGTATTTTGCTTTGAACAGGCTTAGGTTCCTAGCAGCTATTTCCATAGCAGAAGATAGCCACACATATTGGATCTATTCAGAGTGCCATGTTTAGATCTGAATTATGGAGACATGGTGGCAAAGAGATAATAAGGAAGGACTAAAGAATAGGGACTGTGAAGGTGGATTGGGTAGAAGTGTGAGGAAGGAATGGTTTACCTATCAGCTCCAGAAGAATCAGCATTATCGATAAGGATCAATAGGGTCTAATAAAAAGATCATGGATCTCGGAAGCAAACACCTATGAGCTCAATATCCTACTCTGTCATCAACAGTTGTGACCTCGGACAAATTAATGTTTCTGAGCTTTGGGTCCTCATCATACGCTAACATGGCAGCAATAATAGTATTGTTGTATATATTCAATTAGATAAATTAGGTAAGAAACACTGCCTCGAGTAGTCTCTAAATAAATGGTAGATATTAGTAATTGAGTAATGACATAGTCTAATGACATAAAATTAGCAGAGAGCATATTACATTATTAATATGACTTTTAATGTCAGACCCACAGACTGAATTCTTACCTGACTCCCCTATAAATGATCATGTCAATTGAATATTTGTGATGGAGCTCTGAAGATTCCTATCCCTACACCATACACCTGCCTCTACCAGTCTTAATGGAGAGATGACTGATACACATCATATAACAATTTTTTTGCTTTTCTCTGTTTCGGAGTTGATATAAATGTGGCATCTATCTTGTAATGTTCCTTGCTTACAGTCTTGTACAGATCCTCAGACGATGCGTGACTCCATTTTACTTTATTTATTAAGTTTAAGCAGAAGGAACAAACCAGACAAGCCTACCTATATCATTTCTTCTGAGCCAATATCAAATGCCTCAGTGAGATTAATGTGATTTATATGCAGATTCTTGGAAGGAAGGGGAACTGCTGACCTCCTGTTCCACTGCCTGGAATCTCCCTGGACTCCAGAACAGGAATTTTAAAATATTAATGCTTTGAATAATAAATTAGAGTACATAGTAAATGAGGTATGAGCATAACAATTTTAATTAGTTTTAGGCACATTTTAATGATTGTTTGGCCATTAACTCTGGTAAACATAAAAATGCAGGGGAAAAAAGATGTATGAGTTCCTTATTACTTAGCTTTGTTTTAACTGAAGCCTTTGCAAAGATGTATATCATTTTAATTTTGGTTCCAGAGGCTTTTATGTAAATTAATTGCATTGGAGAATTGGCAAGAACATTTTATTCAATTTGGAACAGCAGTGATTATAAGCTTTACATTAATATAACAACAATTTAACAATGGCTGATAGATGGGCCACAGCCATGCAATTATCAAAAGTAAGCCACTCTCTTGATCTCTAATTAGGTCTATAAGCAAATAGAATTTTGCCAGCACTAATTGCCGTATTAAAGCGGGCGGTGAGGTAGCAAGTGAGCTCGCATTTAAGGTAGTCAGGACAGGGTGCTGTATATCCAAAGATTTTCCCATTTTCTGATGAAATCAGATATGTAATGCAATTATACATGTTGTGGAAATAGACATTTAACTGAATTGGAAAGCTTTCTCCTTGCTCAATAGAACCATATGTCTTGTTAACTGCAGACATCAGTGCTTCACGTCTTAGAATACGTATTAGGTTAAATGTCCCCCGCCCTCCCTCCTGTCTGCCCAGACGCACGTCCTCCTCTAATAGCTCCGACTCTAATAGTCCCTTGGATATCTAGGGCTCCTTGCCAGACAAATACATAGATGGAAAAAGATAGACAATTCCTTGATCTGCTGCTTCATGTTAGTAGGGATTAAAAAGCACTCAAAAGAGATTTGGCAGGCGCTTGAGCGCTAGGCTAGATATGATGGGACCCATTTTTAAAGAAGCCAGGAAATCCCTTTCTTTCAGTCTTGGACTAAAAGCTTGGTCCATTATGCAACAAAGACTCTTTGTTTTATTTTTCGCT
Source organism: Ailurus styani (assembly GCA_002007465.1). NCBI lineage: Eukaryota > Metazoa > Chordata > Mammalia > Carnivora > Ailuridae > Ailurus > Ailurus styani. The sequence continues at coordinate 204,450 of LNAC01000809.1, read as the reverse complement.
CTAGCTTATTCCAGTGTGCACATCAATAACATTTAAAAGGAAAGGGATTTTAGTTTAGACATCAAGTTGAGTTTAAACTAGATCTAGGAAAGGCAAATTTCTAGTGAAGAGCCTGTAACATGTCAACCCAGAGAGAAAAGGCCATTTAACTGGATTTCTAGAAGGAAATTTACTTCTTTAAGTACTCCTCCATTTGGAAACAAAATAAATCATTCCCATCCCATACCGAATAGAAATTGATGAGTATGAGTGTCCATGGCAAGGAACTTCATATAATCCTATCAGAGCATTTCAGATCTTTGACCAGGTCTTTGGTACCCACAGGAGTGTCTATTAAGAAAAATCAGGTGCAAAGACCTGACAGGGCAAAATTTGAAAGCAGGAGATAATTATTTGTGCAAAAGTATGTAAAATATTTATACCATTGTGTAGAGAAGCACCTTGAAACATATGAAACAGAAAGATATAAGTTCTTTTACCTTTGATGGGTTTAAGCTTCACTGGCATTGATAATTACTGTTCTGGGAAATCCCATGTGTTTATGTTGGCATGCATTTGCACTTGACTTCCCAGTTACTGGACAGTTAGGATGATGTATAGGTGTGCCCGTAACTCAGAGATCTCAATATTTCCATGTCAGGTGTAGAGAGTGCTGTGCCACTGAAGATGGAAAAGCCCTCCTCTGAGTTATTTTTTTTTAATTAATATTATTTATTTATTTATTTGACAGAGAGATCACAAGTAGGCAGAGGGAGAGGGCGAAGCAGACTCCCCGCTGAGCAAGAAGCCCAATGTGGGGCTCAGTACCAGGACCCTGAGATCATGACCTGGGGTGAAGGCAGAGGCTTTAACCCACTGAGACACCCAGGCGCCCCACCTCTGAGTTATTCTTGAGGTTTGAGGTGTCAGTGACCAGCTATGACAGAACGTGAAGCCTGTCCCTCACCCTGTTCATTACCCTGACTTAGTAACTTACACCTGTGAAATCTCCTGTTACCCTCAGTATAGGGGATAGATATCCCGAAAGATGAGCATCAATTTGCACAGTGCGGATTAGCAGGAGATGCTCTCTGAGCAGAATCCTTAAAGCAGGGGAGTAAGGTTGGGAAGATGAATGTACTCAGGAAAACATCCCAGCAATGGGTCAGCTTCTTGGGTACTTCTCCAGAACAATGGGGAAAGCAATAGTTGGCACACAGTTGAGATTTTTCTCTTTTGTTATAGTCCATCAAAATCACTGCAATCTTTCAGTAAAATCATTAATACCCATATAGCTTTGTAAGACTGTGTTGTGGGACATAAAATTACACAAATAGCAAAGGAAAGCGTGGCGTCTCCTACATCAGCCTGTGGTCTGGTTCTCATGAAAGGAACACATTATCTTACTAGGGACTGTGTCCCGAGGACATTTCCAGATGCTAACTGGCTATCCAGCTAGGAGAGGAAAGGCGGGACAGCTTCTAGGAGAATCATTCTTTGGCAGCGGGGGGAGGGGGGAGGGTGGCGGTCCACGGCAGTGAGGTCACCCTTGCAAGTGGTGAGGACAAGGGTGATAATTGTGTTTCTCTCCAGTTTTCATAATCTCAGTACTTAAGAATGAACTTTCAGTGTGTGTTTGTGGCCTGGAAAGGGCTCCTGATTTGGTGTCATTCAAAGTGTTATCATTTCTGGCAGTTCCAAATTGGGTAACGCTGCCAAGGTAGATGTGTGTGACTAGAAAAAGTCTACCATTTGTAGTTTGGTGGCTATTCAGGCAATTCACCCTTCACAATAACTAAGAAAGCTTTCTCCTTGTACTTTAACAAAAATAAAACAATGATTACTCTTCACTATCTACTGCATGCCAGGATCTTTGTTATATATGTGTATATATAAGTACATGTAATATTTTTTAATTCTCATACCATTATTATCTCTATAGATATACTGAGGCAAAATGAGCATAAACAGCTATTTAAGATATGATGAGGCGAGCATGCACACTCAAGGCTAGCTGGTCCCCAGAGCTGTGCTGCTTTTTAGCAGGTTGGATTCCTGCTAGATATTGGGTATGACTTGAGGCATACCAGAAAGTCTAAAAACCTAATATTCTACAAGTCTATTATGCTACCTACCTAGTCTATTATGCTAACATTATATCTTGGTAAAATGTCAGTTTGGGTTGCTTGGACTTCAGGCTCGTTGCGGTTGGGGGGGGAAGGGATGGGGTGTGAAGGGTGGGGTTGGGAAGGCTCTAGAATAAATGGCCTTCAGGTTTTCCTTCCTTATAAAATTCAATATGTGTTTATGTTATTTGTATTAAGAGTTTGTATTTTTCTGAAAGATAACATATTAACCTCTCACAAATTAGTAGGACTAATATCTGTATATTGGTCTCTTACCATCTAGGAGCTGCCTCTTGAACAAATGGGATAGAATGGGCAAGTAATTGTGAGGTTACAGTAGGGAATGAATGGAAGAAGAGTCCATTGTTTGGGAGGGTAGTAAGTTGCTACAGAAAACCACATTTAAAGCCCTTTAGAGAATGTGTGATCTGGGTGTCAAGAAGATGAAATACAGAACAGAGGAACAATATGTGCTGAGTAGGGGCACCTGGGTAGCTCAGTTGGGTAAGCGTCTGGCTCTTGGCTTTGGCTTGGGTTATGATCTCAGTCCCGCATGAGGCTCCATGCTCAGTGGGGAATCTGAGGATTCTCTGCCCCTCTCCCCCTAATATAAGTAAATAAATCTTTTAAAAAATATATATGTACTGAGTAACTATAGATGGGAGAGAGAGATGGACAGTAGAGATGACATATTTAGAAATTGTTTCTTGAAGTGGCTCTGCCTAGTCTGAATACCCAGGGAGCCTAACAATACAGAGCTTTGGCTCTGAGTCTTGATCCCAGTTTTTACCTAATTTGCCTTGCTTGATGTCTGCTGTTTTTTGTCCTTGACTTACGGGCCAGTAATAACTGACAGAGGAAAAAAATCCCTGATTCTGAGAATCAGCCAGGAAGTCAAGAAGCCACTGAAAGTTGGACTCCTTGGTTTCATGCCTCCTGTTCTAGCCTCCTGTTAGTACTTCAGAGTTCTAGCAGGTCTTCCTTCCAGAATTCTATTGCCAATTTACTTGGCAAGAGATGTGCATCATTGGACTAAGGCTAAATGGTCACCTTTTTAATTTTAATGTTCCTGCCCTTAATTAGTAGTTTAGTCTTCCAGACCTTCATTCGTTACACTTAAATGGGTTTTGTAATTAGCTTTGCATCCCAGTCAGGTTTGTTGTCCCATCCCAGTTCAGAAAAGCAACCAGTTAGATCTTGTTTACCATCCTCCCTACTTTCTTGGAATAACTGCCCTATTGGTAATTGCTTAAACACAACTAATACAATCCAACAAGATCATAGCTGGGCACAGCTAATTTACTTAGTGAGAAGATGATTGAATTTATTAAGCATTTGGCCCAATACAGCTCCTAACAAATGCATTTTGAGGATATGACAGTCCTGGTGAGTGAGTTAAAGACTTATTATTTGGACTGCTAGTGTCCTTGTATGGAAACTCTGATTCTTGTCAAGTCCATTAGCTGCTTTACAAAACAAGGGCTGTCATTTCATTAAGCTGCTCCACACATATCAAGAGCTCCAGGGTGAATTCTGATCACTTCTTGTCTATGTCACAATTCCTTCTGAAATCCAGCAGCCTACGAGTCTTCACTGTGTAGGGAGGGACCATGAGTCTAAAGGGAAAGGAAATAGAATTAAATATAAAAATAATAAAAATTAGATTTTTATAAATGTTGTCTTTTTGTCTGATTTTCTTTTGTTTAACAAAGAAAGAACCAAAAAATATTGAAATCAGAGGATTACCTCCGTTTACTTTTTAGTTAAGGACAGAACAGTACTGGGAACTCCAGATCGTTCATATTTCATTCTAGTGTTCCGAGAAATCAGTCTGTCCCTCTGGTGTTCTGCATAAGTTAATTTCTTCCGTTCTCCATTTACCTAATATTTATTGAGGTCTTTTATGCCAGGTGCTACTGTAGTGTTGGAGTGAGATCAATGAATAAGACTAAGTCCTTGCCCTCATGGAACTTAAGTTCTAGCTAGGTCAACTAACAAATAAATTTAAAAATATAATATCATATAAGATTAAGTAAAATGGGTCAGGATAATGGGGCTGGAGAATAACAGGGTGTCCTTTAAGACAAGGTGTTAGAAAAAGCCTCTTTGAGGCTATGTTACAAGAATAGTGATTTGGCTGAACTGAGGGTGGAAAACAAACCACACAGAAAGGAAAATTGCAAAGGCCCTGAGGCAAAAATAAATGTTATGTGTTTCTGTTCACAGAATAGCAATGAGGCCAGTGTGTCCAGAACAGTGAGGATGGCTGAGGATAGTAGGAGATGAGCACATAGTTATAGATAATGATTATTTCTAGTTCCTATATGAGTAGAATTGCAATTCCAGTGACAGGAGAAATAGAACATTTATCCTATCAAGAGGACTAATAATCTGGAAACATTAAATTTTCTCAATGATGAAAGAAAAGCCAAATTCAGCCCAACTCAGGCCAGGAGTATGTCTTAATTTCAACCTAAATTGATGGAACACCGAGATTCCACCAAGGTATGCAAGGTTCTGGAAGACCTACAGTGAAGCAGAGACAAATTTTGAAATGAATGACATGAATTGGAAAAAAAAATGAAAAGATGAAAGAATAAGACAGGTAAAAGAAAAGATTGATGAAACCGAGTATTCCATTGAAGGTGGAAAGGGTCCTGGGGAGGTTCGTTGGGAGGATGGATGTAATTTGGTGAAGGATGCAGATGTGGATGATGCCAAAGGGACTACAGAGCAGGAGTAAAGGAAGAGCAGGGCGCTGACGAGTAGAGACAGCTGCTTGGGAGCCCATTACAAACTGAGGAAACAGCATGAGTCAAGATGGGAAGATGAAAATGGGGGTAGTGGATGGTGCCTAGCAAGAAGTCTGGTTGTTTGGAACATAAGAATAAGAGAATCTGGTAGATAAAGTTGAAAAGATAATGAAGAGCTTTGAATGCTTTAATTAGGAACTTAAACCTAATTCATTAGGTAATACAGAGCCATTAGATGTTTGCATTAAAAGGGGAAGATGACAAAATGAATTAGCTTCCCTTGAGTTCTTTGTGTAGTTATCATTGAGGAATTTAGATACAGTGGTGTTTTCAAACTTTTTTAAGCATTGGAACTCTTTTTACCAATTGAAATCTTTCAAAGGACCCATATCTATAGACAGGTAGAAATAGAACTTGTTTTGAAATAGGATTAGAATTCCTGACTTCTTAACCTCTCTCTCCACATCTGAGGAAGTCTCAAAAGCATTTTTGAGAAAACCCAGGACCACGAGAAACACAGTTTTGAAAACCGTTGAGCCGAAGCATCTTGAATCTACTTTTTTTTTTAATCATGCCAGCTTTTAGAAGAGATGAACATTTCACATGAAAAATACTGCATTACCTTTTCCTTGTCATAAAAGAAGCTTCTTTAAAACATTGGTGAGTTGTCTGCACACACAGCCCTATAGTCCATCCTTTTAACTTTTGAAATTGGGTCATGAAACTGGCTGCTTACTAGTTAATTGATAGACCAAATAGAGAATGAGTCCCTCAGAGTTGAAACTACTAGTATACTACTAGTAGACTACTATATGAGGCTTTAGAATCTTACAATGATGCAAATTTTTTAAATGTAATTTCACTAATTCTGGAAAACAGGAGGAAATTTCAGGCAAAAGGAAATGTGATCCATTCTTTTCAAAAAGGTGGTTTTCCCAGCAGGAGCTCACTCATGTTTTTACAAATATTAATCTTTTGAGTACCTGAAAATGGAAGTGAGGATGTGGTCAGTAGTGACCTCTGGCAGATTAAGGATATCAAAAAGAGCAGAAATGAATTCAGACACACCTATTTCCCCACTACCCACATCTCAACTTACATTTGGGGTGTGAATCAACAGCACAGCATCAATTCATGCTTTAATCTGTTCAAATTCCTCACACTGGTTCAAAAAGAGAAGAGTCTGAAGAATTTCTGAGCTCTGAGAAGTGTTATCCTTTCCCTCTAGTGCCTTCTGTACACTGCCCGACTGCTCTGACTTCCCCCTCGAGACCCACCTCTAAAAAAAGGATGCCCATGTGGTTGTTTCCAAGCCTTGGAACCTGACAACACCCCCCAATATACAAACCTCCTCTGCAGGGTTGCTGTAAGGCTGTGGAGATGTGGGGACAGAGGGCTTGACATGCGGTGCCCCACTCAGGCTCTTGTTTCTCCACCTGAACACACATTTCTGTAGTGGGCACTGTAGTTAACTTTCCAAAATCTATGGTACTAGTTTCTGAGTTTGAAACAGGAAGATGGTTTGAGGAATTGAGCACAGGGCAGAGTAAACGCTTATTGGTCTGAGCCTTTCCCATGCCTGTGTTGGTTCAATCTACCCAAGAAGGTGGGCTATGGTTTATGCACCTTTGGGTTATTTCAGTGTTCAGCTTATACCTGGATTGAGAATTTGTTCTTTCTTTTCAAAGGTGGGATTGTAGTTGAGATTAGAGTGAGGTAGCTCAAGGAAGAAGATGGGAGCTAGTGATTGCCTTTAGCCTTGCAGAATTGTATGTTGCTAATAGATACGGTGAGGAAATCCAGACTCAGGCGCTGGCATAAATTAACTCCATGATGCATTAGGTAGTTTGAATTTCTTGAGCATCTGATTCTTTATCAATGAAATGAGAAAAAAATAATCCCTACCTTTCTGAATTCCTGTGTATATTATATGATTACGCTATATGAACCCATTTAGAAAAGTCTACAGTTTAGGTGCTTAATTTTAAACACACTTAAACACACATGGGGTATAGTCCTGAAACAGCTCTCAGCAAAATACCAGAGGCTTACATGGAATCGCCCACAAATTCTCTTCTCTCCCCTCAATTTGGAGAAGTGGCCAGAAGGAGTTTGCAGATGAAGTAGAACAAAATGAATGGATTCTCATGAAATAGACTCAGATGGTGTTAGCATATTGCTGCAGGGAACTGTCAGCACTTGGGCCACAGGCGAGGCAAATCAAGGTGGAGAGGAAGAGAACATTGCCACTTGTTGATCCATATGAAATAAGACTGACACTAGTAGCTTTTGAATTTTTCCTGTGCTGGTGTTCTTAGAAGCCTCCATGGTAGGTGAGTAGATGGGCGATGGGGGCATGGGCATTCATGGAGGGTAAACCAGCAGAGCTCTGGGAACCCTCTGGCTTCAATCTGGTGGGTTCTTGCCAATCAGAATTTTGAAGCTTTAGCAGAGACGTTACTACCTGTGTTTTGCAGCTAGGAGATAAAAAGAACAAAATTGCTCTTAAGAAGGAAATGAGGAGTCTGATTTGTTGCCGAAAGGGAGAAGACAATGGGGAGAGTAGGAAGAAGCCTGAACAACTGAAGGTTTCTTGGAAATGACTGAGGGACTTGATTTTATACCAAGCAATATTTTAGGGTGTTTGCTTTGTTTGAAGCAAATCTCTCCATCCACTGAAATCTCAGCTAAGTTAAGTTTCCTTTAAAGTGGTTTTCCTCCCCGCCCCTCTGGTTCTTACCTATGGAAGCAGCTGTACATACTGAGTGACAGAGCCTAAATGTGCGTCAGACATTTTTATGGTTACCTCTACTTAATATATTTTTTTTAAAGATTTTATTTATTTATTTCACAGAGGGAGAGAGATCACAAGGAGGCAGAGAGGCAGGCAGAGAGAGAGAGGGAGAAGGAGGCTCCTCGCTGAGCAGGGAGCCCGATGCGGGGCTCGATCCCAGGACCTTGAGATCATGACCTGAGCCGAAGGCAGGGGCTTTAACCCACTGAGCCACCCAGGCGCCCTACTTAATATTTTTATTAAAGAAATTAAGCATCCAACTTAGTGCAGAGCTTCACCCCTATTGGGAGCAGCTTAAGATTAGACATGCCCAGATAGTGTGAAGCAGGCCCGTGGGCTGACTTGGATTTTAATTCTCTGCCCCTAGCCACATGTTGATGAAGGGATTACATGTGAATGACATTTGGGAGGCAGCAGGAGAGAAAAGGAATCAGGAGATTGACTAATTCTCAAAGTGGATAATTCAGCCACAAAACAACTGATGCTAGCACACCACCTCCATCGTCTCTAAGGAACGGTAGAAATAACTATTCACAGCACTTTTTCAGAAGCACTTCTTCCAAACCTGCCGCAACAGCTGCTCGGGCCGTTCAGCGGGGAAACCCAGGCAGATGTTGCACACCTTCCTTTTTATCACCTCCTATAGGAATGTAATCTGGATTAAAGGGGCGTTTATAGTAAGTCTACCAAAAGGAAACCCAGTCCCCAAGCCTCATGATACAGAGGTACAGAGGCAAAGAGTAACTCGATTTTCTAACATCAGGGATGCTCAGGATCTACCTCAGATCTTTAGGCAGGGAGGAATAAAGAAAAGGAAAATAGATCAGGAAGAAAAGTACACTCATCAAATAAAGTATATACATAGAACTACAGTCATATCCTAAATTCACAAACCTGACATCAACTGAAAGGAATGTCTCTGTGCAATGGTCTTGGCTCACTCTTGTTTTGGCAGTGCTCTGTGCTCAAAATTGTAAGCTGCGTCAAGGGAGTCTTGCCCTGGTCTCTATGTGCAGCACACACCTCCACGGGCCACACTTGATGGTCCCCTGTCATGTGGGAAACACAAGAGGAACACTACAACTGCTATATATATGTACCTCCAACCTAATCCTATTACATTTAAACTGGAGTTTATTTTTAATGTACATATCCAATAGCACACATCACTTATGAGTAACCATACATAGACATACACACACAGGTACATTGAAGACTTCATTTTTTTATATTTAGGAATTTATAATAAAGAGTTTGCATATCACTGCTCTAAGGGTTTATAGATTCACCAGGGATCTGTTTACAAGAGACATTCCGAAGCTCTTAAAGGAAAAGCTCAATATCACTTCGACTGTGTCTGACAGTTGGCTAGAAACTGAATGGAAATACTTGAGACCCAGCCTGGGTCTCTTCTCAAGGACTCATACAGAGACTCTCTTGGCAGATACCTGCCTAGGAAAGACCTTTTTGTCTTGAAAAGATGAACAACTGGAGGAGAACGTAGATTCCCGGGGTGACCCAGGAAATTGGAATGCTACAGACAAAGAATGCTAAAGCTAGGCAGGTTCTTTTCAAATTGTAAATGGCCAATTTCTTTTCTTTTCTTTTTCTTTTTCTTTTTCTTTTTCTTTTTCTTTTTCTTTTCTTTTTCTCTTTCCCTTTCCCTTTCCCTTTCCCTTTTCTTTTCCTTTTCTTTTCCTTTTCTTTTATTATTATTTGCCCCAGGGGTACAGGTCTGTGAGTCATCAGTGGCCAATTTCAACAATAGTTTTCCTCTGCCTGTTTGAACACTCTCAACCTATGTATAGAATTGAAACCCTGAGAATCATAAACCCTTACTCCATGGCTCTGCAGGATCTCCATCACCGTAGATGATGGAAGGATAGACACGTTATGATCTACTACTACAGAGGCGAGCACTTCTTCTGAAAATTGATTACCAGTTCACCAAAGAAGTCTTATATGTCTATAGGCATAGCATGCTGAAGTGACATCTAATTTTTAATTTTAACACTACTCACGATGAGAACATCGTAGTCTGTTGCCATTAAGGTACTTCTGCAAAGGATGTAAAGTAATGGGGCATTTTATTATGAGCTTTGGGTCCAGGCTTAGGTCAGAGCTTTAGTTTTACTTTCTTTGGACAAAAATATTTAGGTAGAAATCTACTACCCCTAATCTGCAAACAAAAGAAAAAAATTCAGATCACTCAGACATCCAAAATATTTTGGTTTAAGATAGTCTTTGAGTGAAATTGAGTTTTGCTTTGAGATTTGAGCATTCTTAAGCCTGGATTCCCCCCAAAAGTGAAGCAGGCTGTGACTCTAGGGTTCGATGAAGGCAAGACTCATGAAGATTTGGGCTTTGTGATATTTTTATGCTCACACCTGGGAAAATCAACAGAAATTCAAAATTGCTTTTCTGTGCTATGAAATAGCAAGGGATTTGAGCTTATCTACCCTGATCAGAACAAAATCAAATAAACTTAAAATAGCTTGATTGGGAGACAGTTGGGGAAATCCTATGGGAAGGACTTTTTTCTCATGGAAGTCTTGTGGGCGTGAATGATGGAACTGTCACTGTTTTATACCTCTGTCTTAGAAGAGCCAGGCCAGACCAGCTCTATCCAGTTATTTAATCACATTTGCATCCTTTTGACTTTTTTTCAATGATCCTTGCTGCATATTTTGCACTGAGTTTGGTTTTAGTGCCAGTATTCCCTTAGGACTTAGGTGAAAGAGGAAAGACAGAAACTGAGCAAGCAGCTTTCCCGGAGCACGAACATAGACTAGGCCTTTCCCAGCGCCCCAGCGCCGAGTGAATTGTAAGTGACTCAGGAGTAGACTCTGACAACAGGCAGACGTCACTTTGTCCCTGAGTCATCCTATTATCGTTTCAAAATTACATCCTCACGTCCAGCAGATTTTCATGTGTTAAGATTCATTTAGAAATGGCACACGAGCACCTGTGATTTGGCATTCCAGTTAGAGCCCCAGTGTATCAAACACTTGATTAATAAACTCTGAAGTGTTGAAATGATTCTGTCATTAATCATATTCTCTTCTACCTCTCTATTACCTGAAATCATTAAAGGAGAAGAAAACCTGAAGTGCAATCAGCCGCTAGCATGTTAATGCAACTGCTAGACTCTTAGCTCCAAACAGGCAAAAAAAATTAAGTGGGAAATTACCCGAGATGCGGTTTTCATTTTGGGAGGATTGGGCGAGGGGGGACAATCCTGCTTTAAAGCAGGGGATATCTTATGCAAATCACATCTGAATAACATGGATGAGAATTTAGGACTATAGACAGACACTGTTTCACCTACTAGAGTAAGAATCTGAATTGTTTGCGGTTTTAGGTAGAAGGGACCCCCCCTCCAAGCAGCAACTCAGAACTTCACCCCAGTTTTTTTGTGGAGCTGTGGAAGGGCAGGAAACTCTTCTGCCTCATGAGCTCTCTAGTTCATAGGTCCACATTCCATTCATGCACCAATCAGCACTTACCAGGAATAATGCGGTCTCTTTGAGGCATGGGTCCCTGTTGTCTATATTTCGTTGAGATCCGATAGTCTAGGTGTTTGAAAAGATTGCAGCAAAATTTGGATATATTAGGTGCAGAGCCATACAATGTATATTGGCTAGTGAATGTAGACTCTTGCCCTATTAGGAATGCAATGAATTGCTATGCACTTAAAAATGAACATTGCCCCGCACAATTGTAAAGGATAAAAGACTTTTACAAGGCAAAGGCAAAGAAAACTTTTGAATCAGACAAGCTGAATCAGTATGAGTGTTAAATTGTAATATTGAAAGAGATTTTAATATTCAGACTGGAGTTGGCAAGAGATATTTACCTTGAATTAAATAACTCTTATGGGTACTTTGTTTCTTACAATTTAAATATTCAGTCTTTCTAGTGTCAAGGATCCTGAAAGAGCAACTCTAACTTTACACTCTAACTTTCAAGAAGCACTGTGTTGGCGAGGTTATTTCTTAAATGCTCTTCGTTAAATAGATCACTCAGCTTGTGACGTGCTGGGGTGCTCTTCTGGGTCTATACATTGAATGGTATGTTAGGATGTGTTATTTTCTCCTAATTCATTTGGATTATTGAATTGGCCCTGAAAATTACTGAGGCGAAGAATGGGAAAATGCCATGTTGGCTATGTGTACGCTCTATGCCCACACGTAGGCACAAATTCAGCAGTTCAATCTGGTTGTCACCTCTCATTATTTGTAAAGGGCAGGGCTTGGGCCAGGTGATCTCTGGATGGCCGCTGGTGCACACGCCCCAGGGATCTTCAGGGAATGTGGCGAGGTAGGCTCCATGAGGGCAAGCACTTCGGCTTTCCTCTCCACTACAATTTTCTGAAGAGCGTTGATATCCATTACTTCACTGGTTCCCCACAGAAATCCTAGCAGACAGGAAGACCAGCCCAATATCTTTGTTTTATACATGTATAACAGAACATTTATAAATTGTGATATAAACATGCATTACTCTTTATTATAAATTTCTATAGCCCCTTGATTCCTGAAGAATGTTTTTTTATTTTTTGATCTGTGCCAGATTTTTGTATTTGAAGCCAAACTACAATTAAACCATGATTGGACAAATAGGGCTTCTTCCAAATTTACTAGCTTTTTCCTGATAATAAATTTATTATCATTAAATCTGATATGTGATGTACTACCAAGCTATTTCTCACTCTTCTATAAATTATATTAGTTAAGTAGAAACCTTTTTCAACTTTAGCTCTGAATCAATCCTGATTTGTTTTTCCTGATTTCCGTGGGGTAAATGCTCCACAGACAAATTCAAGCCACCGGTCATGTGACATTATTGAACACAGAGTTGGGAGGAAATGCACAGTGGAGTGAAGTATTCCCACTCTGCGGATATAATAGACACAAATAAACTCAACAGGATGTGTAATAGTAAAATAGTATATACGAAGTGAGGAGTTTCCAATGTTTATTACCTTTGCTTTTAATGTTATTTAATGGTAAACTTTTATAATTAAATTTTTAATAATGACTGTGTGTAGCAACCAGGTTGTAAAAATTCCAGAAAATGTAACAATTCACTTTTATAACCAAGACGACCAGGGCCTAAGCATTTTTTTGCTTCCCAGTCCATTCTGTGCTTTCCAGGTCTTGCTGTTTTAGAGTGCAGGTAGGAAAAGTACTTTATCTACATTGAGGTAGATATATTCAGCCTTAAGATGCTTCGTGATATTTTTGTTTTGTGGTAGTGGTTGTGCAGCCAGATAATTGGTATGAATTATCTGACTGGGGTTCTATTAGCCACAATAAAAAATAACCATATTTGCTGCTTCTGTCCTGCCATCCTTCTGACTTGATGTTCTCTGCTCACATCTGGATAGACTCCCTTGGCTAGCTTCCTCATTCCCCACTCACTCTCTAGGCATCACTGACTTTCCTGCTTCCTCCCTTTATACCATTCCTCCCACCAGTCCCTTCTGACTCATCCTTCGGAGACCTTGTATGTTATGTGTATCAATCTAATTTAGCAAATCTCTAATCCTAAAGCCATGCAAAGGCACAAACCAAGCCAACAATACTGAAATGAAATATTGTTTTGATTGTATCTCAGTGCAGCGTTTGATGAAATTAATAATGAAACTGAGGTCAATGAAAGTCTGAGAATAGAATGATATTTACAAGCCTGTCATCTCCTTTCCCATGACTGTAGGCCATCCTTATTCAACATAGTCTCTTCCTACAATTGGAGATTGTCCATCATGTAATACTTTTCCCAAAGCTCTATCTTCATTCCCATTCCCAGGCAGATAAGGCCAAAAAACAATGGTGAGGAGTGTTCATGTCTATTTCCATTAAGTAATTTACCATCTGGTAGGATTCTAAGATGTCCTACCACATTTCTACCCCCTGGTATACACATCCTGTGTAATCCCCTTCCTTTGAGAGTATGAGAAATCTGTGAATATGATGGAGTAACACTCCTAGGATTAGCTGCTGACCAGGTTACTTGAATTAAAAAAAAAATTATTCTGGCTAGGCCTGACCTGATCAGAAGATTCTTTAAAAGAAAGTGAAGTATCCTAAAAATGTACTCCTGCTGGCCTGGAAGAAATCAATGAACTACCTATCAGGGTCATGTGGCAAAGAACCATGCTGGCCTCTAGGAACTGAAAACAGTCTCCAGGAACTGAAAGCCAGCAAGAAAATGCGGATATTGGGGTACCTGGGTGACTTAGTCTATTAAGTGTCTAACCTTTGATTTCAGCTCAGGTCATGATCTCAGGGTTCTGGGATCAAACCCCTGTGTCAGGCTCTGCACTCAGCATGCAGCAGGGAGTCTGCCTGAGGGTTGTCTTGTCTGTCCCTCCCCCCTCTCTAAATAAATCTTAAAAGAAAAGAAAATGAGGATATCGGTCATATTGCTTCAAAAAATGAATTCTGGCCACAATCAGTGTTTGGGTGAGGACTCTGGACCTCAGAAGGCAATCACAGTCATGGCTGGAACTTTGAATTCCATCTGCCTGAGACCCTGAGCAGAGAACCCAGCTAACCCAAATGTGGACTCCTGACCCATAGAAACTGTACAATAATACACTTGTCTTGTTTTTAGCCTCTAAATTTGCTTATGCAACAACAGAAACTAATACATGGAGGCTCTCACAGACCTTAACTCCACTGTACATATAACAATCTGGGAAGCCCAATTTAGTCTGCTTCTTGCCCCTCTCTTTAAAAGGACCTAGTATCAGGGCTCCTGAGTGGCTCAGTGGGTTAAAGCCTCTGCCTCCTGCTCAGGTCATGATCTCAGGGTCCTGGGATCGAGGCCCACATCGGGCTCTCTGCTTGGCAAGGAGACTGCTTCCTCCTCTCTCTCTGCCTGTCTCTCTGACTACTTGTGATCTCTCTCTCTCTCAAATAAATAAAATCTTAAAAAAAAAAGGACCTAGTATCCCTTTGTCTTTTTAATTATATCATTCTCAAATCAATCATAAAATCAATTTTAACACAATCTTACGATGTTTTTATGGATGTATAATGCATTATAATCTTGTGTAATCATCTATAGTAGTATATTTTTAGTATAAAACTTTTTGAGGAGAGAAAAAATATTAAAATATCTGTCATTCATCTGTGAATGGGCTATATACATTAAAGATAAAGATACGTACCTGCTACTGCTTCTTAATCTCCTTGTGGCAGCTCTAGACAACTCATTTGCTAGCTATTCCCATTTAGCACAAGTGCGCATTAAATGTCATAGTACCTCTTTAACTAAAGGACATTGGCATTGTGCCTGGAATTCTGCCCTCTCTCTCTCTCTCACATCTTTTACTCCCTCTCCTCTCTGCCTCTTTTTTATTAATGCACAAGCATATTGTCTCTCATCTTAAACATCAACAACAATACTCTCTTGACTCTGCCTCCTTCAGCCATCGCCCCTTTTCTCTGCTTCTCTTACAGTGAAGCTGCTCACAACGGTTGTCTAAACTCACTGTCTGCAATTTTCCCTCTTCAGTTCTCCTTTGGAACATACGCTGGTCTCTTTCAACCCCAATACCCTATCCAATCTGCTCCTGTCAACCGGACCTATCAGCAGGATTTGACCAACTTCATTTCTCAGCCCCTTCCCAGACCTCTCCCTACTCAGGTTCTGGTAGACAGCTCTTTCCCACTTTTCTCCCTCTGCCACTGACTTATTCCTCAGTCTCATTTGCCTATTTCTCTTCATTTCCCTAACTTCTGAAATTCAGTGTGCTCCTATGTCTCAGACCTTGAGACATGGGGATCTCATCTAATCTGTAAACTCTGATGATTTTCAAATGTTTGTCTTTATGGATCTCTCCTCTTGCAGACTTGCATATTGTATTACTTGTAGGTGGCTCTATTTTAATGTCCCATAGACATCTCAAACTTAGTGTACCTAAACCCACACTTTTGCTTTCTCCCCAAACCTGAATTTCCTGTGTTCTTTCCCATTTTGGCAAATAGCATCTCAGTCATTCCAGGTATGCAGGCCAAAAAACTTAGTCACCCTGCTTCCTTTTCTCCTAACATCCACATAGAATCTGTCAGCAAATCTATGATTGCTGCCTCCACACTGTATCTGGAATCTGACCTCTTACCAACACACCCAGCGTTGTGATCCTGTTTCTACAATTGTTTCTTACCTGAATTATTACAATGGTCTGCTTAGTGATATCCACCTTCTTCCTTCATCCTCCTAAAACTTACTGCCAAACACAGTGACCAGAAAAAATATTTTTAAAGACATAACTTGGATTATTTCACTTTACAACCTGAGATTCTCCAGTTGTTCTCCTTTCCATAAGAATAAAAACCAAAATCACTAGAATGGCTCGTGACCTCATAGACCAACGTGATTCCTTTCTGCCCTGCCTCTCACCTCCTCCTCAAATATTCTCCTTGGCTTCTCTTTCAGGCTTCCTTTCTGTTTTCTGAACCCTTCCATGAAGTCTTACTGTTTCCTCCATGTGCAATGTTCTTTCCTCACATGTCTGTGTATCTTAGTTCCTGTTCTCCTTCAGACCTTTGCATCCTTCTCCCTGAGTCTTTTTAAGCATCCTATTTAAATTATTTGGGGCACCTGGGTGGCTCAGTGGGTTAAGCCTCTGCCTTCGGCTCAGGTCATGATCTCAGGGTCCTGGGATCGAGCCCTGCATCGGGCTCTCTGCTCAGTGGGGAGCCTGCTTCCTCCTCTCTCTCGGCCTGCCTCTCTGCCTACTTGTGCTCTCTCTCTCTCTCTCTCTCTCTCTCTCTCTCTCTCTCTCTCTCTCTCTCTGTGTCAAATAAATACACAAAATCTTTAAAAAAAGATTATTATCCCAGTACACCCTGACACCCCCTTCTCCTATTTTTATATATTTATCACAATCTTATATGTTAAGAACTTAACTTACTTATAAACTCCCTGGCTCCTACCCCCAAATAAAATATAAGCTCCATGAGAACAGTCAGGTTGGCTTATTTGGTTCACTATATTTCCCCAGCATCTAGAAAAGTACTTGGCACATAGTAGGTGTGTGGGACATAGTAGGTGTTAGGTAAATATTTGGACTTTCCTTAACAGCAACAAATTATGACAACTCATGATTTATTGCACTTTAGAAACACTAGATCCTAATGAGTTAATAATCTAAGTGATTTTTTAATTAACATCTACCCTGTTAATTAACAAATGGAGGCCATGTTGAAAAGTGATCTTTGTAGAGATCCCTGATTTTCACCTTATCATTAATTTTATTTAAAAATATTAGATAAAGACATAATCCAGAAAGAATCAATCACAGAACTGACAGGGTTATTATAATAGAGGTAGATTACTGATTTACTGTCTTTTTTTTTTCCCCTTCCTAACATATAATTTTATTTGAAGGAAGTGGACTTTGCTCTCACAGGTGAAAACATGATAGGTCTAAAGAAGATCCTGTTTCTGTGTGAGAGATGGTTCAGAAATGAGTACATCATCTGAATCTGATCACTAAGAAGAGCTTTGCTGGGGGCATCTAAGAAAATCTTTAACTCTTAAGGGAGAGCCACGTAAGCTACTTTTGACCTCTTCTGTGTAACCAAGGAAGTGGTATCTATGACCTTGCCTGGCCACTTTTGTGTGACCATGAGGGTAGGTCATCTATGACAAAGCTGTGGAATAAACACTGGAGAGTAAGGACAAACCTGAAACACCAATGACATTTTCAACCCCTGGGTCCATGATTTTTTTTTTTTTTTTATGTTAGTCACCATACAGTACACCATTCGTTTTTTACGTAGTGTTCCATGATTCATTGTTTGCATGTAACACCCAGAGCTCCATGCAATATGTACCCTCCTTAATACCCATCACTGGGTTCACCCATCCCCAACCCCCTCCCCTCTAAAACCCTCGGTTTGTTTCTCAGAGTCCATAGTCTCTCGTGGTTTATCTTCCACTCTGATTCCCCCCTTCATTTTTCCTTTCCTTCTCCTAATGTCCTCCATGCTATTCTTATGTTCCACAAATAAGTGTCCATGATATTGAAGTCTGCTTAACTTTAATATATGAACCCATAATTTTCTTTGTTCACGTGAAATTCATTCAAGTAGCTAGCTGTTACTTGGAGCTCAAGACATTCTAATTGGGAGAGAGAAAATATGGGCTATCAGAGAAAATACTCAAATTTCTTGACATGTTTGTATCACAGAACATAATTCACAGTAGTAAACTTAATAGAAAATGTAAATTTTTATATACATGTTGCTAATCGGTTATTTAAATAAAGGAGTGACCAGACTTAGCATTTCATGTTCAAAGCATTTAGCAGGTTTTACTGACTACACACTCCATGTGAACCAGCAAAGATGCCACTGCAATCAATCTAAGGCCAGATTAGTAGGAATATAACACCTATAAAAAAAATTATGGGTCTCCCTAATACATTAAAAGCAAAATTGAAAAACAAAAACTAGGTAAGCAATTAAAAGTGACTTAAAATAAGCCCAATCATTGCATACATCTCTACGTTAACATTAAAGGGGATTTATTTCATAAAGTGAACATTTGAAGTGATCGTTCCCTCATTTCTCTCTCTCTCCAAACTTCTTATACTTTTCAACTGCTTAGAAGTCTCTCTTCTTCTAGCCCTTATCCTCACTCTCATCTCCCTCTTTCACCTTACAGTTCTCAATGCTGCCCTTCTCTTCTTTCCTACCCCTATATTGTTGTTGTTATGACTATTTTCAGTTTGAGTAAATCTTAATCTTTTCAATGCAAATAGCTCAGCATTGCAGCTGTTTAGGTCCCCCCCCATTAACTAGTTTTATTTATACAGTGAATTCTTTACTGGTAAGCATCAGGGATACATGGAACAAAGTTTTCAATAGCGGGTGGGAGAAACAGCGTGACTATTCAGATATCTTTAGCCTTCAGAAGCGTTTTAAAAATATTTCTTGACACATTCCCTGGGGTGGGAAACTTGAGAAAAGCATTAGTAAAACAAGGCAAACCTACAATAAAGCAAAGATAAGGTTTTTCAAATTTGAATCTTGATAATAAATTTATTCCCCTCCCATCTCAAAGCATGGTGGAGAATGCAAGGAGATTGGTCAGTTTGGTAAAGAATTAAGGTTTTGCAACCAACCTTTTTAACTGAGCGTAAAAATATTTTATTTTCTGTGTGTTGTATCAGCAGCATGTGCGTGCGTGCATGCGCACACACAAATACACGCACACGATTACCCTGTAAAATTTGCCTTAGAACTCTCTATTATGTCACTTGTACCTCTGTGTCCATTCTCTACAGGAAACATAAAAAATCCTAATTCTTCCTGCCTTGACAAATCTTTTCCCAGGAAAGAATCTGAAATTTACCCAGACACCAAAAACACAGGTGGAGTTTCAAAGTTTGAACTCCTAATATCTAAGCTTTAAACTTTATAGATAAGAAAGTAGTGAGTCTCAGTAAGAAAAAGTTTACACAGCTATTTACTGGTCCACCAGAAAAGGAACACATGTCCCTCACTCACTGAGCAGTGTCCTTTCAACTACCAAACTTTTAAGGTGTCCTGTTGTCACAGGAATTAATAAAACCCGGAACACCTGGCTGAATGAGTCAGTGGAGCATGTGACTCTTGATCTCTGGGTTGTGATTTGAGCTTCACCTTGGGCATGGAGGTTAATTCATACTTTTTTTTTTAAAGATAAAACTGCATGCATCAGCTTTCAACAATATAATTTAGGTCTTCAGCAAGTCCGGAAGGGCTACATTTTAGAAGGGAGGAGTTTGGGCATGGAATGAATTGAATCTCTCCTCTTGATCTGACATCATCACAATAGGCTAGGTTCTTACTCTGTAAGATATTTCTACAAATCAAAATTGACCCTCAAACAGGTATTTCTACCAATTTTCTGTGTTGTTTTGGTTTGTACATGATGATAGGCTGGTTTGGAGCAGTAAGGGAGCTTCCTGTAGTGAAACTAAAGCATCTGCAGTTAAGAAACAGTGGAAAAAAGGATGGAATTGGCAACTCCCTTGATCCATTCTACAAAAAAGTCAAATTATGATACTCAGGGGATTGAGATTAAGTGGTTTGTTTGTTTGTTCTTGCTCCACATAAAGAGGTAAATCCAGATGCAAGAAAAACATCAGCAGGAGCAGGCTTATTTCCAGGATACCCTGTTCAGGTTGATTTAGAAGCTGAGGCTAAAGGAATCTTGGGGAGCCTGTAAAGGGCTATTTAGTTTGCAGTGTTCACTGGAGTCTGTAAATTGGCCAAAGTTGTCCAATTCACACTTCATCAAGAATTCTCTTCTGTTTTCTGTTTCACTGACTGTAGCATATTTTTCTTTTCCCTTTTCTTTTCTCTCCCTCCGTCCCTTCCTTTTGTTTCCTTTCTTTTCTTTTTTTTTTTTTTAGCTTTAAGAGAATTTTTGTAACTACTGGAATTCCGTGAAATTATATGATGCTCTTTCTGTAAAGGAGATACACACATATGTATATGATAAATATAGATTTATCTTTTTTAGCTTGAAATAGACACATGCACATACATACACACATACATACACACAAAGGGAATGGGGGAAATAGAGATAAGAATTTGTTTAAAGAGAAGTTTAAAAAAAATCTTCCTTTCATCCTTGCTTCTCACCCTAATTGTCACAAACTTTACTAAAACTTTGAACTTCTATTACCATAGTATATACTTTACCTATGAAATGGAACCATTGCCTATAGCTAGGAGTTCTCAGATTTCATTTTATGATTTGGAACTGAAATCTGTACAACCCTGAGACAACTCTCTCTCTTTTTTTTTATTAACATATAATGTATTATTTGCCCCAGGGATACAGGTCTGTGAATCATCAGGCTTACACCTTTCACAGCACTCACCATAGCACAAACCCTCCCCAATGTCCATAACTCATCCACGCTATGCCTACCCTCCCACCCGCCAGTAACCCTCAGTTTGTTTCGTGAGATTAAGAGTCTCTTATGGTTTGTCTCCTTCCTGATCCCATCTTGTTTCATTATTTTTCCCTTCCTTACCCCCCTGTCCCCCCGCCCTGCCCTCAAATTCCTCATATCAGAGAGATCATATAATTGTCTTTCTCTGAATGACTTATTTTGCTTAGCAGAATGCCCTCTAGTTGCATCCATCAAAAGAAACGAAATCTTGCCATTTGCAACGACCTGAGACAACTCTCTTGATATATCAACTTTCTCCTCCTGATGGGACAGTCAGAGGAATAAAGGAAAGTTAAGGGAATATGCAGATCAACTTATATAATGTTGCTTATTTTTTTAAAAGATTTTATTTATTTATTTGACAGAGATCACAAATAGGCAGAGAGGCAGGCAGAGAGAGTAGGGAGAAGCAGGCTCCCTGCTGAGCAGAGAGCCCGATGTGGGGCTCGGTCCCCGGATCCTGAGATTATGACCTGAGCTGAAGGCAGAGGCTTAACCCACTGAGCCACCCAGGCACCCCATAATGTGCTTATTTATGAAGATATGTCACTTGGCATTTGAAGAAGATTTACTAATATACAGAATAATATCCTCTCTTGTGTATTGACAGGATAAAAGAACAGACCGCACACACACCCTATGCACACACCATATATACCAAGAGGGAATCCCAGAATCCCGTTTCCATTCACACCACCCCCACTCCCCCTGGTTCTGCTCTGTGGGACACTAGTCCGGTCAGGTTCATATGATCCAACATATTTGGGAAAAAGAATATATACGTGTGTATATGTGCATATATATATATATATATATATACACACACACACACACACACACACAAACACAACACACACACACAAACACAACACACACACAACACACTCAAACATATACATATATTCCTCTAAGCCTATTTGATTTACTTTTGGGTAATTTTAAAATATATTAATACATTAATATAGTAAGATCTTTTTATTTTGTTTAACTTAGCATTTTCTTTCTTTTTTTAAAAAAGATTTTATTTGGCAGAGAGAGATCACAAGTAGGCAGAGAGGCAGGCCGAGAGAGAGGAGGAAGCAGGCTCCCTGCTGTGCAGAGAGCTTGATGTGGGGCTTGATCCCAGGACCCTGAGATCATCACCTGAGCTGAAGGCAGAGGCTTAACCTCCTGAGCCACCCAGGCACCCCCTTTTTTTAAAAACTGAGTATTTTCTAAACCTATATCCACTTTTTTTGTTTTTTATATAACACCTATTAACCCATGCCACTTATGGAGATTTCACAGGATAGTAGATTCCTAAGAGTTCCTTTTAGAAATCTTGACCTAGGAGAAAGAAGAGAAGAATATCATCAGTGTTAAATGGGGGGGGGTGTTATGGGTTAATATTTTGTTATTGTACTTGATAAGTCCTTTATATTGAATTTAAACCACTTTTACAACATGAGAAAATGATTATGTAATGAACTAAATGGAAACAATGTCTCTTGTGATGTCAACTTGAGATCCGTGCAGAGGTTGTCCAGGACCCAGCACTTCGGGGCCACCTTGCTGGTCTTGGGTAACATTTGATTTTCCACATTCCCTCATTTCTTTAAGAGCTAAGGACATAATGCAAAGAAAACTATGTTACTGACATAATGGAACACATCAAACCTTCATCAACTATTGATACAATGGGATGGACTTTTAGACTTACATTTTTCATTTCGCTGGCTTTGAGAATGAAAACCATGTGACAATAGGCAAAGAATGGCATAGTATCATTACTGATGAGTATTCTCTTATTTGAGCTCTCAATTCTCTGTTCAGAACACTCAGTCCCAAAGGTGACCTTTTTTTTTTTTTTCTTAAAGACTTTATTTGACAGAGAGAGATCACAAGTAAGCTGAGAGGCAGGCAGAGAGAGAGGAGGAAGCAGGCTCCTTGCTGAGCAGGGAGCCTGATGCGGGCCTCCATCCCAGGACCCTGAGATCATGACCTGAGCGGAAGGGAGAGGCTTTAACCCACTGAGCAACCCAGGCGCCCCCCACAGGTGACCTTTTAAAAATATCTAGGGCCTCCTGTAGTCTTCCCACAGTCCAGCTATCAAATCCTATGCTCCCTACTAATTATTCCAGTCCAACTAGGTAGACTTATTATACAGACCTCCAGTGTGCTTTGTATATTCTGACACATAATACTGTTTCACCTCTTTCTCCTCTTTTCATCTTCTATCCTTTCCCTGGTTCTCTTCCCAACCTATAGAATTCCTGTTTATCTTACAAGATCAAATCCAAGTTCTACATTTATCATAAAATCTCCCTGATCTGGCCAGTTCTATCAGTAAGAAAAATCGACCTATAATGATTTTGTTAAACAAATACACACACACACACACACACACACACACACATAAGCTGTATAGACAGGCTTTGCTCCTCCTATCAAATAAACTGGCTTGCTTCTGACCCCCAAGTGAAGGGGCAGGCACTCTCACGACAACTGTGTTCAATGTATGTTTGCTATGTGACATTGGCTGTGTATGTTTAGGGTATACACCATTATCTCTTGTGCTTCTGCTGGAGTTCTGACAGCTTACCCTCAAGTCCAGCCAATGGAGGGACCTCAGTGAAGGCACAATCTATTTGCCAGTCAAAGAATAAAGCACAATAAGCTTGTGAATAGGAAATTCTGCGTTCTATAGAAGCCAAAGAATTCAATCCTCACGATCATCTATGGAGTTAGTCAACTTCCTGGTATTGCCTCATAATCAGGAGTTGACTTTGACTTAGCATGCTGCAACTCCAGAAACCCACAAGGACGTAGGGCCAGGGTGTTGACCAAAAACAGCCAGCGTGATGGGTTGGAATAGAGAAGTTTTCGCACTGTCCTTGACATCTATATCACATTCTCATTGGTTAACTTCGTTAGTTTTTTCTCCTATTAGACATAGAAGTTTGAGTGTTACTTGTTTTTGACAGTGTCAGTTTTCATGGTCCACTAGAGATTATTAAGATTGTTGAGATTTGTTCTTTAGTGATCGTGTTTAGATTGAGAAATCTCTGAATCCCAGTTTGAAAAACAGAGGGCAATAGAAAAAAAAACCCAAAACCTGTTTCTTGGGTGTCTGTATCTTTGAGGAATATATGTCAGCAACAGAAGTACGAGAACTGCATAACTTGGCAGCTTCTGAAAAGTGCCTTCTCTCGTCTAGGAAATATGGACTGGGAGGGAAACTCCAGACCTTTTGAATCTCTTTAACAAATATCCCACGTGTATTGGACACATAAGTTGGTCATCAAAATGGAACTTGGTATACTGGCAACGACCCTGGAAAGGGTCTCAATATTCTACCGAGAAAGAGCAAAGAAAGGAACCCCAAGGTCTTTAAATTGATTGGTTGACAAGGAGTCAGGCCCAGTAAAAATTTCTAATTCCTTGTCTAATTCCTACATTCAGTCACTTCTATTATAAATTTAGTTACCCAGACTACATTATCCCTTTGTCTTTTTTGGGCATACTCATTCTGTAGTCCCCAAACCTAGGTAGACTCAACTTTCATGTACTTTCCCTCATCCTTACATATTATGTCCAAACTGAGTGGGTCACTGTGCCCCATTCTCCTCCTCCAACTTATCATAAGTGGTTCTACTCTCCTCCCTCCAATGCTGTGTACCTCGGCAGTCTGCCTAGCCTTTCCTTCATTCAGGAAAACTGAGGAATAAAAAGGCTTATCTCCATGTCATAGTATTAAACACAACCTTTCCATGAGGGACCTTCTGCAGTTTCTGGTATCCACCATTGATGATAGGCCATTAGTGATGTGAGGGTCTCATGCTTCGATGCTTTCACTGCTCCTTAGCCACTGTGGAAATCTTCAAGCCTTTAGGTGAGTATAAAAGGGAATCATTTTAAAAAGGCGTACTGCCACGCGAGTAAATCACAATATTTAGACCTTCCTGCTGCACAGTGATGGCAGGGGCTGAGGCAGGTGCAAAGGAGAGCAATTATCTTCACTTACAGCCTTCCTGACAGTCGTGGAATTTGTTGATTCCTTTGTATGACAAGTTACAAAGAGGAAAGCTATACTGAATATTTGCTCCCTGTAAGAGTACAATGCTGAGTCTTGAAATGAGGCTTTGGCAGAACCCCGGTGCAGTATCTTGTGCATTAATCAAACATAGCAGTTTCTTTGTTGCACCTAGCTCTCTGCTGTTCTCACAGAAACTCAAAGAGCAAGCTGCTGCAAAGCTACAGCCATCCTGCCAACTTGACAAAACAGCCTATACATTGCAGCTACAAGGCAGCAGGGGCCATCTCTCTCACAAGACAGAGGTCGGGGAGCTGTTGAGCCCTTCCAGTTTTAGCATCTGTGCCCAGAGAGGACCCTTGGTTCCAAATCTCCCCTCAAGTAGTTGTTTTTGTTGTTCATCTTCCCAAGTGTTTATGCAAAGACAGGTGGGCTCGACTCGTACGCCACTTGAAATTCGGCTGGAAAAAGGACAAAATCAAATTTCGGGCTATGCAGCTGTTTGCGGAATCTTCTCAAACCCATAATCAGCTAGCTCTCTTCTCTTTCCTCATTCCTCCCACGCCCCACCGCCTATTTCAGGGCTAAGGTGAATATACAAAACACCAGATCTAAGAGATTCCTAAGTGGTATCACTAAATCCTAAAGATCAAAGGATGCTCTAGAGATTGCATAGCCAACCTCAGAGCCCCAAATGCTCCCCAAATTGGCACATGACCTGTAGCCCGCTATCATGGTTGGGTATCCTGAAAAGCAAAGACCATTTCCTTAAGGATTTCTTTTTGAAGAAGTGTTGAGGCTTCATTCATACCCTGCCCCCAGTTCTCTAAGCCCATAATGATTTAAGTGAAGCCCCTGACCAGTCTGCAGCAAAGCATCTGGTAGAGTTTCCTTTCCATAAATCTTCAACTCCTCACACAGTGGCTGGAGAATTAAGTAGCCCATCAGCAGAGGTAAAATTTATGAACCTCCTAGAGCTCACCCCAAGTACCAAAGAGAAGCAAAGTAATTCACTGAATAGCAAACCCGTTCTCAAAATTCACCCTGGGGCTGGGAATTGTTCTGGGTGAAGGGACACAGGTCCCCTTTGGGACCTGAGCTGAGAAGATGGAGCTATTACCTAGGTAGCCTGAGTGTAAATTTGACACACACAAATGAGTGTCTCATGGCTCATGCAGAAGAGCACTGCACGTTATACTGTTTATCCTAATGACCTTCACACGGAAGGGCTGTTAGTCTGCACATGCAATACTCTCCCGATCCAAAATGTGGCAAAATCCTGGTGTGGAGCAGGAACTGGAACTCATTCTTCCTTGAAAAATAACTGAATTCACAACATTTTCTCAAATAAATTCACAGAAGAAACTAAGTTTTAAATAGGCATATGTTTGCCTGGAAGCAAAATAAAGCATCTGAGTTTTCCCTCACTCTGTGCCTAATTCAAATTTTGTTTGGCAATCCGCAGATCCCATGGAGGCAACCCCCAAAGATAGGGATGGGTTAGAAAAGAAGCTCTGAGAGTAATGATCCAGTATCTCAGCTGGAAAATATTTTCTGACTCTGGACAGCCCTCCTCCCATTCAGCTCCTTCTGCTCACTGAAACAATCACGATGGGTTCCAGTTCTTGCTTTTTGGTCCAGGGAGGCGGCAGCCACACTGTTGCTCCAAGGCAGCTGCTGCCTCTTGAATTTACTTGGCAAGTGGCTGCCCACACAAGGTCCTGGGATGGATTTCAGAGCACCAGCCACCACTTTATTCAATGCACAGCAGGCAAAGCTGAACCATGTGGAGTCTCTTTAAAATGAGGCTTGTCAAATGATCCCCATGTGTCTTTGGTTCTTGGAAAAGAGCTATTGATTTTAAGACGGTCTGCTTTTTCCCTTTTGGTCCCTTGCTCTGGAACATCTCATGGAGCTGCCTGCTCCTAGAAATATTTCAACTTCGTGTATTGTGTGTGGTAGAATTTAGGGAGTCCATAATATATCTTTCTAGGTATCTCCTATCCTTGTGCACACACACACACACATGCACACACTCCCTCAGGTGCAGTTATGATGCTTCCTTTCATAGATAGTCACACTCATTGAGCTTTTGCTTAGAGATACTAATGTCGATACCAGTATGAAGCTCCAGGGAAGAGTGATTTTTTAAAGGATTCCATCTCAAAGAGGACTAGTTTGGAAGGTAAAATGCACATATTAAAATACTAAAAGATATTTCCAAAAGATTTATTACCACTCTAGATCTCAATTTTCTAGAACTCTGTATGTGTGCATAAAATTTTAAAATAACATTTTACAGTGGTAATATGTATTCAGTACTGTAGGAATTAAGACACCCGAAGCCATAAGAAATTCTCTACTATCTGGAAACAACCCTTAGACCTGTATGGGTGAATATGACATAAATGAGACCAAACCATTGACAATGTCTCTATAGTTTTGACTCTTTCCAATTAAAAGACATGACGACATTTTTCCCTACCACCTGAAATAGCATTCCATAGTACTTGCAGTTGTTGCAGAGTCTCTGATACTATAATATCAGTATCCTAAACCATCTAACTCATACATACTATTGGATATTTGGTAGCTTCTAAACTTTTGCCGTCATGATTTATACTATGATAAAGGGATATATTTATATTTCTATAGTCTACAAATACACAGATGTAATAATGTACATAAGCCTAATTTCTAGGAGCAAAATTTCTAAGTAGCAGAATGTGCAGATGTTTTACAGCTTTTGCTACATTTACCAATCATTAACTTACAACTTAATGGCAATATATAAGAATACTCATTTCTTATTCTTGGAAACACAGAATATCTTAGTTATGTCATCTTCAAATTCATAAGTGAAAAATTTAAAGTTTTTATGTGACAGTGCGTATTTCTTTTGCTACAAGCGAGCATGTATATTTTTTCATACTCTTGATATATATATTTCTGTGTTTCTGAATTCCCCCTTTTTAACATTTAAATTACGTTATGTCAATCACCATACAGTACATCATTAGTTTTTGATGTAGTGTTCCATGATTCATTGTTTGTGAATAACACCCAGTGCTCCATGCAATACATGCCCTCCTTAATACCCACCACCGGGCTCACTCATCCCCTTCCCCTTCCCCTCTAAAATCTTCAGTTTGTTTCCCCGAGTCCATAGTCTCTCATGGTTTGTCTTGCTGCTCTGATTTCCACCCCCCTTCATTTTTCCGTTGCTTCTCTAATGTCCTCCGTACTATTCTTATGTTCCACAAATAAGTGAAACCATTATGAATTCCCCTTTTTGTTTGTGGTTCATTACTTCTGGTTATAAATATATTATTAAAATTATGTAATGACTTAATACATATTAAGAATATATGTTTTCCTTTTGCTTGTGTTACAAATAAGTTTTTCAGGTTACCATTTGTCATTCAACATTCTCATGTACACTTGACAACAAATCCTTTTTAATTGGAAAATTATACAGTGAAATCTATTGACTTTGGCATTTATGGCTTTATTTTTGTTGCTGTTTTTAGAAAACTCTTCAAAATCATGCATTCTACCACAATTTCCCTGTATTTTCAGATTTTAAACTTATTTTTAATCTAACTTTAAATATTTTAAATTTTAATTTAAATATTTTAAGCATCTGAGATATTCTTGGGTGTGAGATAAGCCTGTGATAATATAAATAGTTATTGAGGTCTGAGTAAGTGGCTGATGATCTAGGGAACTAGAATTAGAGAGTAGTGATTGCATTCAGTGCTCAGCCTTGTTTTTATTATTTGACATGTATTACAACATAATGTGGAATTATTCTGTTTTTCACTTTTAAAAATAAGGATAATCATCATTCCACCAGAGCAGAGCAAACTTTTTGGCACTCTTTTAGTATTATTCATCTTATTATGAAATGTTTTTTTGATAAGTAGAGTAGTACTCAACCCTGAGTCACTGTTCTTATCTCCACATTAAGAAGACACCATTTGGGGTGCCTGGGTGGTGCAGTCAGTTAAGACTTAAGTGTTGACTTTTGGTTTCAGCTCAGGTTGTAATCTCGGGGTTGGGAGATTGAACCCCACATCAGCTCAGTGCTCAGTATAGAGTCTGGTTGATATTCTCCCTCTCCCTCTGCCCTTCCTGCTTGTGTTTTCTATCTCGCTTTCAAATACATAAATCTTTAAAAAAAAAAAGCCCACTGTCTTCCAATTACATATATTTGTAATTATGTAGAGAAAGTATCACTCGTCAAAATGTCTCTTAGGAAAGCCTAGGCACAGACTAAAGAAATCCCTTCTACCATAAACAAATGTAAAACTGGGCAAAGTATATGAGGCAAATGTTTCATGCATTGGATGACAGGCAGTGCAGAATTGTGATCCTTAGAGGTGGGACATAACCATTCTGAGTTCCGTGCTTATCCAGGCTTTCTTTGTTGGGTCATGCTTCCCGTATGGGACAGGAATGGTGGATCCAAAGTGTTGGAAGTCTCACTGAGCTGAGGAAGCAGAGTTTAAAGTTCTGAACTTCAAATGAAGTGGCTAGAACTTTTAGGGCAGGGTGTTGGAGAGAAAAAAGTTACAGTAGTTAGAGAGGGGTGGCCAAGGACTCTCCATACCATGGGTCCTGGGCCATGGGCCTGTTTATAAGCAGGAAGACGTTCTGTGAGGCATATAGGAAGTCAGCTATTGCACAACTGAGAGTTAAAATGACACCCCAAAAATAGTACAAGTCTTGGAGATATTATTGTTTTGGCGCCAAGTGAGTGTGAAAAGACATTTCAGATATTTAGTGAAGAGAATGTGTGAAGAGAACATTTCAGATATTTAGTGGGGACACCAGAATGCCCATGCCTAGGGAATAAGAAACACATCCTAAAGGAAGGGCCATGACCCAAAACTAACTGGATTCTCCACAACAAAGAATTAATCTAAGTGAGAAAGAACTATTAGTAATTTAACTGCCTATTACAACAAAACTTATATTTTTTTATTTAAAGATTTGATTTGAGAGAGCAAGGGGAGAAGCAAAGGGAGAAGCAGACTCCCCACTGAGTTGGGAGCCTGATGAGGGCCTTGATCTCAGGACTCCAGGATCATGACCTGAGCTGAAGGATGACGCCTAACCTACTGAGCCACTCAAGCACCCCAAAACTTATAGCCCTTTGATAGAAGACAGCAGAATCACAAATCCTTATAGCATATTATTCATAATGTCAATATACAATTCATAGTTAATATGCATGTGAAGAAACCAGGAAATAGACCTTGTCAAAGGAATAAAAAGGAACAAAATATAATATTAGGCAGATGTTGAAATTAACAGCCAGGACCATAAAGCAGCCATTATAAATATTTTCAAGGATGTAAAGGAAAACATAATCATAATGATAAATAAAGATGGGGAATTTTAGCAGAGAAAAAGGAATTATAAACAAATGGAAATTCTACATCTAAAAACAATTGAAATGAAAAATTCATGGGTACTTTTCTCAGCAGATTGGAGACAGTAAACTAAAAGCAGATCAGTAGCCATAATCCTTTCTGACATTTATCAAATACCACATTCAACAACTAAAGAAGTTAGTCTTTTCAGTTGCGAATAGAAGACGTATGCCTATGCTGACTCGCACAGACACACACACACAAATCTCAAATTCAAAAGTATTGAAATCTTGCAGAGCATGTTTACAGACTAGAGTGACATTAATTTAGAAATCAAAAGCACTAAAATATTTATAAAATCTCCTACATACATTGAAGGTAAATGATATACTTTTATATAGTCTCTACTTCTATATAGTCTATGGTATAATGTTATTTTTCTATATAGTCTTCTATATAATCTACAGTTATGAGGGAAATTAGAAAATATTTCAATGTGAATCATATTGAACACATATGTGTTCACATAGTGAAAACAGCAAAAGCAACACTTAAAGGGAATTTATAGGTTTCTTTCTTAGGTTTAAAACTCTGTCATAGTAAGATAATGGTGATTTAACTCCAAATTTCTTCACTCATCTTCAATAAACTAAATAAGTAAAAAAAAAAAAAGAAAAAAAAGAAGAAAAAGAAAACTCACAAATCCACCCCTTAAGCATAAATAAAAGATTCAAATTACCCATAAGTAAAAAAAAAAAAAATAAATACACACACATGCACACACACAATTTCCAGCAGAACTCCAATTGCAAGATTTATTGGGAATTATGGGTACAGAAAAAAGGCATGGAAGAAAAAAAGAAACCTGTGAAAGGGCACCGGTTGATTGGATCAGTGATTTTAAGGGAGAGAAATACAAATTCACAGGATGAAGAAGTGGCAGTATTGGAAAAGCAATGTTACTGGAGAAGAGGAGTAAAGATTGAATCTCTCTTTGCAGAATAGGACATAAAGATGAAAATAAGCAAGAGGGGAAATTTTAGCATTTTATTAGACCAAGGAAAACCAAAATAGTAGAAGAATATATCTGCTACTCTCACGTCCCAAAAAAGCTACCCATGAATCAAATTCCATTTTGCTACAAGACAAAGACCCTCTAAATCCCTAATCCTATCTACAGTAGCTGCTAAAAGACAACAAAACAAAGTATCAAACATTCAGCTGATAAAATCCTGCACCCAAATAAGAAGCAAAGAAAATTGTAATATAACATTTCAAACTAAATTACTTAAACATTTTAGCATATGAAAAAAATAACTCGAATAAAAAATTTTAAAATTAAGACAGATATGGAAACAAAAAACAAGAAAATAAATGAGAATTCATTGAGCCTAGG
This sequence comes from Ailurus styani, assembly GCA_002007465.1. Lineage (NCBI taxonomy): Eukaryota > Metazoa > Chordata > Mammalia > Carnivora > Ailuridae > Ailurus > Ailurus styani. The sequence goes on along the minus strand of LNAC01000809.1, from coordinate 173,042 downwards.
AATGAAATAGAATAAAAATAGAAAATCAAGTTGGAAGTAAAGATTAAATTACAAGATGACAAAACATATTTAAATACATTTTTTCTTTAAAATTTTGAGATTTTCCCTGTTAACAGCTTTCATAGCCATAGTAGAATGGTCAAAACCGGGAAATTAGTACTGATACAATTTTATTAAGCAAATTTTGGACACCTCATTTGAATTTTGCTATCTGTGCCACTTCTAGCTGGCCCAAGATTCATTCCAATATCCTATATTGCATTTAGTTGTCCTACTTCCTTACTCCTTTCAATCTGTAAGAATTCCTCAGGCTTTTTCTGTCTTTTATTGATTTCAACAATTAAAACACTTGATCAGTTACTTTGGAGAATATCCTTTGATTTATGTTTGCCTAATGCTTTATTATGAGTTATGCAGTTATGCAAGAATACTACCAATGTGATGTTGTATCCTTTTTAGTTCATTGTGTGAGGAGGTACATGATGTCAATGTAACCTATTAACACTGAGGTTAAAGTTTATTTGTTTAAGGTAGTTTCTTCCAGGTTTCTCCACTGTAAAATTAAAATTTTTTTCCCTTTTGAAATTAGTAAATATCTTTTGGAAAGATAATTTGAGACTGTAAATATTGTTTCTTTTACTTTTGCAAACTAATTATATCATTCATTCATTGTATTTTCTGAAGTGATATTTATCTTGATGTCAGCCAAATGACATTTTTTATTTTATAATATCTTTTACATTTATTAATGAGACTTTTACTGTGAGCAGGAGCTTTATGTTATTTCCCAGTTGGTTATGTTTTCAACTATTTATATTTGAATGAACATATGAATTCTTATCTATTATATGAATTATAATCCATTTTTATCATTATTTACTGTATTACTCAAATTGTTCCAGATTTGACCCTTGGTAAGTTGGCTTCTGTGTCCTTTGGAATATCTCTGTAATTTTTTGAGAAGTTTCTTATTCTGGGTACCACAAGTTGTTCTAGGTGCTTCCTATACTTGCCTTGCCTAAGCCTAGGAATCATCAATTTTCCCAAGGGCCCTGGGTTCTCTTTCATAAAAAATAGCATTTAGAAATTAAACCCATTATTAGTATTGGATTGTTATTACTCATTGGTCCTTTCAGCAGACAGATGCAGAAAATGTATGCCTGTAAACACACACACACTCTTAAATCCATTTCTGTATTCATCCATCTGAATTCACATTGAAAATTGCTGATACAGTTCCAGATCTGTTAATGATGTTAGAGACATCCTTTTTAAAGTTCTAATTGTTTTCAGTTCCACCCATGATTGGATAAATGGATGGATCTACTTTTCTTTAGGTTTTAGCTCTGAGTCTAATTTTGTTCAATATTCCCTTATTTACAGTCTCATCAGAAATGTCAGACTCCTCAGCCATTCAGATATTTACAAGAAGAAATGGGATCTTGATACACACACTATATTAAGGTCAATAAATTAGTGACAAGTGGGATAATATAAAATTCACCTTTCATATTTAAGCCGTCATCCTATTTGGCACACCAAGAGATGGGATCTTTACGCCTAATTTCTCTCAAGCAAACAAAGCATTTTTTTTTGCCTGGATGTCTAGGTGTGGAAATCCTTGCTCAAAAGAAGGGAGAACTAGACTACATAATTGGTTCCTTTTCTTTACGGATACCCTCTTCCCTTGTCTCCGTGTTCATTTCCTCACCTCACATTCTCTCCTAATACAGCTGTAATCAGTCTTCTGCCCACAAGCCTTAGCAAAATTGACTGATGACCACATAGTTGCTATCTTGAGAATGTTTTAGTCCTCATCCTTTTGGACCTCTCTGCAGCATTTGCTGTTCTTTCTCTTGCTCTCCATCAGGCTGCTGTGCAGTAGGTCTTACATATGGTCAGTGTTGTTACCTTCTGCAACCTTGTCCTCCTTATCAAAATCCAGCCCTGCCCCACCCCCCGACTCCTCAACTCCATAGTATTAGAATGACTCTTTCTTTGAGATTTTTTCTGTTTTCAAATCAAAACCTGCTACAAACCTGAGAAGCATTCTGAATGGCTGAAGTTCCCTTACGTTTCACATTGATCTTGTTTTTACATCTTGCTAATACCTTATATAGTTTCACATTCTCTTCTCTTCTGACTCTGGTTACTACCCTAAGAAGCAGGCCTTCTTCACCTCTAAACTGGACCAAAGACAATGATCTCCCTATCTTTCATTTCACTCTAAACTTTATCTTTCACCCTGCTATCAGTGAAACCTTTCTACCATGTGCATCTAGTCATTTCCTCCTTCTGCTCAAAACTTTCCTTGACACCTCTTTGCCTTATCACCTATCAATTTATATCTAAACTCTTCTGCAAGCTTCATGATATCTTTAAGACCTGGCTAATTCCTGCCTATTAATTTTAGTTTTTGCATTATTTATTTATCTATCTATCTATCTATCTATTTATTTAAAAGATTTTATTTATTTGGGGGAGAGAGAGTGAGAGTGGAGAGGGGCAGAGGGAGGAGCAGACTTCCCGCTGACATGGGGCGTAATCCCAGGACTGAGGATCATGACCTCCACCAAAGGTAGCCAACAGAGCCACCCAGGGGCCCTTAGTTTTTAATTTTGGATTTTAGTTCTCTCTCTGCTCTTCTTGATCTTTGCTGTCTGAGTTAGTTTTCTCCCTTCTCTCAAGTTTTTCTTATATAACTCAATCAGTTTTTACCATGGGACATTTTCCTCTCAGGTTTGTGCTAATCACATCTGCAAGCATCCACATATATTTTCCTAATCTACATATAGTGGTCTTTGTTCTCAAAGAGATACAAAGAAACAGATAGGTGGACATGTTTTTCCTCTAATAAAATAATGACCCTTTGGTTGAACAAGGAAACTATATAGGCAAGTGGTTCTCAGTTTGGGATGGGTGCCAAAAAGAGATTAGGGTAGGATATTGAAATATAAGGGGAAATTCAGGTTGATTTTGAAAAAGTTGATAAAATTTCTCTAATTTGTCTTTCACATAAATTTTACTGTAAATTCTAAATAATGTTAAGTCATAAGAGACTACGGAGAGACACTGATCTCAAGCATGCACTCTATCTCTTTGCAGCAACACCCCCTTCATATCCTGGTGGGATTTGTTGGTCAGCACAACCCTAGCTATTATCAGTTAATAGAACCTCCCTATTTCATGAACATGGCCTCAAACACCGCAGAAACAGTGGTCATTTATATGTTCTTAGGCTCTGCTTTTTAGCACATCTCTTGATTTTGCAGTCTTTCCCTTGAATGTATTTCCTCAGAGCAAGTATGGTTAAAATAAAATTTAAGGGAGTCTAAATCAATATTAAATCAAACTGCAGAGATTATGATAAAAGTGTTGGGGGAGAAAAGATGCCATGCCATAAACTCACTCACTGTGGCCTGAAAGCATGTATGAAAGCAGTTCACAACATTGCCTGTGGCATATAAACAGCCTTCTCCATGACTCCATCTGCCTGTTGTTGTTGTTTTTAAGATTTAATTTATTTTAGAGAGAGGAGAGAGAGAGAGAGAGAGGGAGGGTGTGAGCACGGGGAGGAGCATAGGGAGAGGGGAAGCAGACTCCCTGTTGAGTGAGCCAATGGGGACCTTGATCTCTGGACTCTGAGATCATGACATGAGCCAAAACTGAGACTTGGGACACTTAATCGACTGAGCCACCCAGGTGCCCCGACTCCATCTGCCTGTTATTCAAAAATCTCCAAAAAAACCCATCTCTGAGAGATGGTTTCACATGCGGGGAGTTCACTGACTGAAAGGAAGCAACCCATACTAGATTCAGGACCTCACAGTTGTGTCCAGACTATGAGAGGGGAGCAGGGGATATGGTGAACTTCAGTTGGGATACAAACTAAAACCTAGGAATTTAAGACTCTCTCAAACTCTTGAGCACATCCCTGGGCCTGGTCCAAGGAAACAGTGGTGCTTTTAAAAGAATAAGTATGGGCTGCTCTGGTACTCTTAATTGAGGAAGGCATAAATTAGGGCAGATGAAGTTCCACCATAGTTAGAAGACAGACTATTTTATGGCCAACAGTCATGGCCAGGAACAGGAAGTAGAAATTCAGCTACTTGGCATTTCTCTCCCGTAGTTTATAATGGGTTAATTAAAATTGTGTACGGCTGACAAAAATGCCCAAGGTAAACATAAAGCCACATGACATTGCTTTGAACAGAAATCAGAGCCCTATAGCTCAGGGAGAGCTCTCCTTGCTCTGTCCTGGCCTTTTACTCAGCCTCTACCTTGAAGGGGTGTAGCTCTGTGACCTGAATAGTTTGGAATTCTACAGAAAGAAGTTGCAGAACAAATTCTTTCTTCTCAATTCTCACTTCAAAGATTTTTTTTTCTCTCCCCCACTTCCTGCTACCTCATTTCCTAGGTTGGTTCTATCTTCTGAAATAGCTGTTTTCCATGTTGCTTACCCCCAAAAGCAAGTTGATGATTTTTCAGACAGTTTTGTACCATACAGAAGAAAACACAGCCATTGTTTGCAAACACCCCATGTAGTCTTAGGCATAGAAAAAATCATATGATAGAAAAGCACGGACTTTGGAGTTAGATAGTCCTGGATTTGTATTCAAATGCTGCTACTTACCTGCATATATCGTTGCTGATTTATCTTCTGTTAAAATGAGTCTAAGAGCACCCACTGTGAAGGGTTGTTCTGAGGAATAAAGGGAACAACATGAGATAGAATATTCAACACAAAACACTTAATGCCCAACCTTGTGGTTAATATAAGCTCAGTAAATGTCAGTTTTGCTTCCTTCTCAGTTTTTGGTGTCAGGTGGTCAAAAGTGATAAGATTATGTGTCCATACTAAAATTAAAACATAATATAAATCCTCTCTCTTAGCATATTCTCAACCGCATCTTTTGCCACTAGTGCCCTCAGAGCTCAACAGATGGATTTTAGTAACTTCTTGTTACTACTGTACTATGAACGAGGAGGGAGAATGAAAAGGTAAAGCACACATGATATCGGAAAAGCCAAGAGAGTAGACTGATCAGCACACTTGATTATTTTTTTTAAAGATTTTATTTATTTATTTGACACAGAGAGATCACAAGTAGGCAGGGAGGCAGGGGTGGGAAGCAGGCCTGATGCGGGGCTCAATCCCAGGACCCTGAGATCATGACCTGAGCCGAAGGCAGAGTCTTAACCACTGAGCCACCCAGGTGCCCCAGCACCCTGGATTATTAATTTCTCAGTGAATGGTGGTTCAGTACCAGACTTGCTTCTGCCCTGTAAAGATTTGAAGTGCCTCCAAAAGTCATGAATATTTGCATTACTAGGGGTACTCAGAGAACGAATGGGCTCTTGGAGTGTGTGGTAGAAAAGATTTATCTGTAGTTGGAACATGATCTAACTGGAAACCTATACATTTTCCTGTGACCTGGAAATGTGGTGCTTCTGCAACTTGGGTCAAGCAATAAGTAGAAGCATATTTTGAGGAACTGAAGAATTAGAAGGCACTTTCTTTGATTATTGGGGGTGTTCTGTTTATGAGGCAGAGAGTGGAGGATTCAGCACAAGTTGATTTTGAATAACTATTACCAACTGTCTGAGTTACCTAGAGTGGAGAGAGGTCAAGTCACCAAGGGCTCCAATTCCAAAGCTTTCATCAAGTAGGAAAGGATCCTTTCCTGACTTCCAGTTGTCTTGCAAAGACCAGTATCAGCAATGAGAACATGACAACTCCTTCAGACGTGGGTCTTCCCATTTATGTTCTTGGTGGGTCTGGTTCTGCCCCTTTATGGAAGCAGAATAGGTGTCATGTGAAAATTTAACAAAATGTGAAAGGCAAAATCTAGACTCAGAAATTTCTACTTTTGTTTGTTTTTTTGCTGTTGTTTTTTACACATTAAAAATTATTATGTTTTATTAATTAAACTATATAACATTTACACACAGACTGAGGTATACATTTCAAATCCTCTCTATAATCCTTTTTGGAAATACAGAATACAAGCATTAAAAAGCATTTGTGTGCTGATATCCTGATTTCCATTGTTTTCAGGCATGAGATCATTCTTAAAAATTGTGTATGTATAATCCTATGCCATTTTAGGAAAGAATTATCCTCTTTTGTTATCTTTGAGGATTTCTTCATTTCAAGCACAGAAATTTGTACTTTTTGAATCTTCCCTTTGGATTACTGTGATTTGTCTCAAGAAGGCCCTAGTTAAATCCAAATACAATAATTGGTAAGGAGAGAAAGTAGTATCTAGACTTATTTGTTTGTTTATTTACATTTTGTGGGGAGAGAGAGAGAGTGTGGCTGGAGGGGCAAAGGAAGAGAGTCTCAAGCAGACTCCCTGCTGAGCCCAGGCCTTACTTGGGACTTGATCCCATGACCTGTAAAAGGTCATTACCTGAGCTGAAACCAGGAGTTGGAAGCTTAACTGACGGAGTCACCCAGGTGCCCTGACATTCATTTTTTAATACAGACATTTTTGAGATAAGAGAACACCTATATTGATGCTAAAGAGTTTGTATTAGAATTCAGTCCATTTAGAGGAGGATAGAAGAATTTAAATTCAAAGGTGGAGATATTCAGGAGCATTTCCTTGGAAAAAGTACAAGTCTCGTATCACTGATATTGCTTTGGAGGATTTGCATTATGTTGGTTTCCTATTATGATAAGTAAGTGTTATTTGTTTATTTGAAGTCTGAGTAGATGGACAAAACAAACAAAACAGAAGATGGATGATTTTCACCAACTCCTATTTGAAAAGAAGCTGGTAACTAATATGACTCAGATCTATGTGTCAGATATCAGTTATCAGCACACACAAGACATTTGATAAGGTACTAAGAAATTCTTCTTCCATATATTCTGGATATGTATCTGTTTTCAGTCATAATATCTGGGATAAGAATTTGAATTCACATGGAAAAATTTAAGCATTGAATCAACATCAAGTTCTTCAAGTTTTGTTTGTGCTAGTTAAGAAAAAAAAGTGTCCTTAATCAATAAGTAATATTCCCAATGATAAAATAGGAATGAGATATATATAGAGAGAAACTGAACAATTTTAGAATCCAAGGACTTCCAGGAGCCAGTATTCAGAGTATTATTTGCTCAGTCAGGGTGGGGTTTCAAGAAACCAGAGGTACCATGAGTACTATATTCAAGAATATTCCTAGGATGAGGAAGGAAAGATGGAACATCTAGTTATAGTAGGAAAGGCAGGAAAGAGGCAATAGCAAAGCATAGAACACACATTTGAACTATTTCTTATTTTTTACCTAGACTCTGCAAAGTGCAATGAAGATCTCCCCTCCCCCACTTCAGGTTTGCAGACTTTTTTTTTTTTTTAAAGATTTTTTATTTTTATTTATTTCACAGAGGGAGAGAGATCACAAGGAGGCAGAGAGGCAGGCAGAGAGAGAGGGGGGAAGCAGGCTCCCCGCCGAGCAGGGAGCCCGATGCGGGCCTCGATCCCAGGACCCTGAGATCATGACCTGAGCCGAAAGCAGAGGCATTAACCCACTGAGCCACCCAGGCGCCCAGGTTTGCAGACTTTGATTATAGGTTTTGTTAAGAGTGTGGTTGCTCCACAGCAAGACTCTGTATCTAGGGAGTTATACATGACCCAGTGCCCAACTCCTACTATGCACTCTTAATGTTCCATCTGAGGCTTTCAAACTCAGTTCTTAATATGCGAAGATGGAGGACAATGCTCCTTAAAGCTGCTTGACATATTGTGTTTATGCAGGTGGAAAGAGCGGTTCAATAAAATATGCAAGCTTTATAATCCTTAAATTTCCTCCTCCTTTCTCCCTCCCAGTGTGCTCTGTGTGTTGTATGGTGACAACTTTCCACAGAAAATAACTAGGCTGTCCTTTTTGGTGTTTTTATTCTACAATACCCCTAGGCACTAGTCCACCTTCTGGAATAACCTAATAAAACCTCAGGAAGTTATTTAATTGCAGCAGAGGAAAAGAGTAAGATGAGCCAAGGCTGAAATAACAGTTAAATGTAGGGGGGGTGGCTCAGAAAGGCAGTGAAAGACAAATAAACTGGTTCATTTAGAAGATGGAATGGGAAAGGAAATGTCTAGGCTGTAGGGGAAGCAAGGATGATGCAAGGAAATAAGGAAGAAGCATGATCAACACTTGGTACAGAAGGCTCCCCAACTGGCATTGTACCTCCAATTCAAGACATCTGTTCTTTCTTCCTTTCCAGAGAACTCCACCATAATTTATTATGTGTGATTTTCCTTATTCCAAGAAAGAGGCATTAGTAATCACTCTCATATCTGTGCTAGAGAGTATTTTTTAAAAGAAAAGCACCAACCCAATCTAATGAGACCGGAATCTCAGTAATTGGTACCATTGTGTTCTATGCAAATGGTGCCTGCTGGATTAATCTTTTTGGTTTGTGGTACAGCAATATATAATGTTTATTCATGGATTTATTCATGTAACAGATGTGTGAGCACCTACTGTGTGTCTGAGACATGACAACTGCCTTTGAGAAACTCACAATCTGTTGTGAGAGGCAGAAATGTGATTATTATAAAAAGATGGCAATTGTTACACACTGACTACATTCACCAAGAATTATGAACAGACAGGAGAGAGTATATCCATTAGTTCTGCCTGAAAGCAGGGAGAAGATTACAAAATCCATCTCAGAAGAGGTGACTCATGAGCTGGCTTTCAAAGAGCTCAGATGATTTGGCTAGAACCAAAAGGCACTCTTGGAGACAGAAATAGCATGAACAATGGCAGGAGTGTTTTGGGGAGAAATGAGTAGGTCGGTATGATTAAGCATAGGATGTGATGTCAAAAGGGGTGAGAGTTGTCAGGAAATATGGCTTCAATGGTAGATTTGAACCAGGACTATAAATAAACCCATGGGTAAAGCAAGGTGAACTCAGGAGTATCATCAGAGCTATCTGTTACAAAATTCACTGGCAACTGGTAAAGGACAGTGATGGCATTGCTAGAAGCAGGAACAGTTGAGGCAGTCGTGGTGTCTCAGGAAAGAGGCTGAACTCTGAAACAGGAAATATGGCAGTGGGGCCGTCTGAACCTGCCCCCCAAAATTACATCTAACTCAACCTGAAATTCTGAAGTCCTGTTGGAATACTCTGAGTCAGGGTGGAGAAATGTATAACCAGATGGGAGGACACAAAAAAGTGTCTTAAAAAACAGAGGAGAAACATGCGCTTCCGGTCAAAGAGCATCTCATCCAGTGAGAAATACGGCTCACCTTCCTGGGAATATGTGGCTTTAAGACCCTAGGCTCTAGAGTCAGAATATTTGGGTTTGAATTCATTTCCACCATGTAATAACTGGGCAACTTGGTCAAGGAGCTTAATATTACTCTGCTTTGCACTTCTTATCTGTAAAGTGAGAATCACCCTAATATGCTTCATAAAAAGTGAGACTCTTGTGAGGCATGAGAAGAGTGCCTGGCACATCTTAAAGGCTCAAAAAGGAATCAGCTGTTAAAAGCAGCAGTAGACACGATCAGTCTCAAACGACACATTGATAGCCAGTTCATCCTCTTTACTCTAAGACATCCAGATGATCTGTTTTGTTTGTTTGCTTTTTAACGGACATGGAATCCCAAGAGAACCAATTAAACACAGAAGCAGCACATTTTAAAAAGCCACTTTTTTTTGTTATATTCAAGAAGTTTATTCAATCAATGAATGGGGAAGAGATCAATGGCCTGAGAAAGTTGTGTAGTGGGCATCATCTTGATTTCCTGACCTCAACATCCCATGAGGACTTAGAGATGCTCGACACCCAGGTAGACACAAATCACATCAACAAAAAAGCAATGCCTATTACAGCCGACAGCACAGCCCCAAATTATAGGGAAGCAGGGAGAGAGACAGGGAAAAAGAAGGGAAGGTAGAAGGAGAAAGTCATTGTTAAAACTCTAATCAGCAGGAAGACCTTGGGAAAAACTAAAAAGAAATTAACATGAGAGCACAATCTTGATGTACAGCTACAGCCTCCAAAATAGGATGCAATTAAGTGCTTCTAACAAGGCTCCAGTAGTCCGATGGTAAGTGTAGAAAGACCAGCTTAATGAAATGTCATGGGGACACTGCTTATAACAATCATATGCCCCGGATGCCAAATGGAGCTTTACCTGCTGGAGAAACAGTTATAGAGAAAAAGAACAAAAGCCTGCCAGCTGTTAGGAAATAGAACAGAATGAGGCTCAGGGCCCTAGGGGAAGGTAGAAAATTAACACAGCCTCTCTGTCTTGTTATGTTTTCCCTACTACTGTGCCTTTCTCTTCTGGATTTAAAAATTGTACATTGCCCACCAGGTGGGGGCTCTTTTAGAAAAGTAGCTTTGGACCTGGTCTGGACATTGCAAATTTGGATACCAGGTTGGGAATAAGATTGTATAGAGCCAGGGATGAGGTGCAGCTTGCAAGCCTTTGTAATAAATCTCCTTATCATTTGCTTTATTATTTCCCTTGAATTCACAATTTTATTTCCCTGTGGCCAGTTAACTTACCTTAGGCCTTCTCTCATTCAGATCTCAAATGAAACCACATCAGAGGTCTTCTCCAAACACCTTATCTAAACTCATTTTCACTCAATGTCCTAGGGACTTTCTAGCCCATTACTGTGGTTCATTGTCTTCATAGCATTTATCAGTTTGTAAAATAGTATTGATTTGTTCATTATTTATGGATACATTATTTGTCCTGCCTTTTAAGCTTCTTAAAAATAAAAACATGTATCTCTATTCTTCATACTTCTGTATCCCCAGTCACTAGTGTAGTATCTAGAATATATTCAATGCTTAAGAGATGTGTGTAAAAGGAATTTTTTGAGATATAAATGTAAATTATTTTTAGTGCTGCCTATTCCTATTTTATGTGCTACTCTCAGAGATTATTTATTACATAACTTCTTCACTCTCCTCATCATTTCCACCTGCCTTCGTGTTTTGTTTCCTTAAACTCCACTTTCCCTTCTTTTATGATGATCTCTTTTAAGTCTAAACTTTCTACCTTCATCTGTTCAAAATCTTCCTACAATCCCCTCATCCTCCTGCTCTATCCATTTTTCCTTCTCTACCTCATCATTCCCAGAAATCTGTAAAATGTGCCATGTTACTTCAAGCCTTACAAATAAGCAAAACACCACCAGCTGCCACCCAGATCCTCCACTTGATAGGGGAAAAAAAAGTGTTTATACAGTTGTTTTCACTCATTGCTTTTACTTTATGTCCCATTTCTCTGGAAATGAATCAGGATTTAGTCTTCACCCCTTTAATGAGGCATATCACCAAGATCACGAGTAGGCTCCACATTGTAGAATCCAATGAACTCTTCTCAGTCTTCCCCTACCTAGACTGCTCAGTCTCCTTTTTAAAAAATATGTACTGTTATATAATTTATTCACTATAAAATGCATCCAATTTAAGTGCCCAGTTTGATGAATTTTGAGAAATGGGTACATACAAATGTGTAATCTCTATGATCACCAGCACAATAAAAATATAGACCTCTACAAAAATCACAATTACAGTTAATTGGGCAATCATTTATCAGTGTTTTTCATCATATCTATTAAATTTGTCTTTTATAGATTTTTATATAAATCAAACTAAGCAGTATGAACCTATTTTGTATCTGCTATGGTCTCAACATATTTTTTGAGATTCATTTTATTGAATATATCAATAGTTCATTCCTTTTTATTACTGAATATCATTTTCTTGTTCAGGTGTACCACATTTTAAAATTTATCATCCTGATGGAAATTTGGATTGTTTCCACTATGAATGAATAGAATGCACATGTTCAGGTTTTCAAATAGACATTTGTTTTCATTTTATTGGGTATATATCTAGGAATTGAATTTTGGGTTATATGCTATGTGTATGTTTAAATGTAAAAGGAACTGTAAAACAGTTTATAGAGCTATTGTGTTATTTTATATTCCCACAAGAAATATTACAGTTGCTCCTAATCCTTATCAATACTTGGTATTGTTAGTCTTTTTATTTTAGCCTTTCTAGTAGGGGCTCCTCATACTGATTTTGATTTTCATTTCTCTAATGAATAATGACAGTTAAAGACCTTTTTGTGTACTTTTGCCATTTTTACATCTTCCTCGGTGTTGTATGTCTTTAAATATTCTCATTTTTAAAAATTCAGTTGTCTTCCTATTGTAAGACATCTTTATTGTGTGCTTTGAAGTGTTTCATTCTAGTTTGTGGTTTGCCTTTCAACAGCTTTTAGAAAGAAAAGAAACAATTTGATGAAATTGAATTTATTTACCTATTCTTTTACAATCTATGCTTTCTATATTCCGAATGGAACTTTTTGCCTAATTCAGAGTCAAAATGATTTTCTCTAAAAGCCTTATAGACTTCAGCTCTTATATTTAAGTCTATGATTCATTTGAATTATTTCTGTATGTGAATGTGGAATAAGTATCAAGTTTATTTTTTTAAATGAGGATAACCGAGTTGAAGCAAAATTTATTATAGAGACTGTTCTAAACTGATTGAATTTTCTTGGCACCTTAGTAAAAACTTAATTGGTTATTTATATGTGAGCTACTTACATCTGTTTCTGGACTCTCTATTTTGTTTGATATGTCTATTCTTTAGTCAAGTATTACCATATTGGTACTATAGCTTGATAATTCTTTATGTTAAGAAACTAAATAAAAAGTTGGGAGGGGGGGCCTGGGTGGCTCAGTTGATTGATCGTCCAACTCTTCTTGATCTTGACTCAAGTCATGATCTCAGCTCAGGTCATGATCTCATGATTGTGAATTTGAACCTCATATTTGGCTCCATGCTGGGCATGAAGCCTACTCAATCAATCAATATATACGTATATATACATACATATGTATATACTAAAAAAGTAAGTGCTCTAAGTACTTATTTTCAAAATTGAATTGGTATTCTACATCTTTTGCATTTCAGTATAAACAACAATATGAATTTATCAAGTTCTAGGCCCCTCCTCTCCTCAAAAAATTGTCTGCAGGGACTGTGATTGAGCTTGCATTAGATCTATAGGTAACTTGGGGGAAAGCTGACATATTCCAATAGTGAGTATCCTGGTACATGAACATGGTATATTATTCCATCAATGCAGATCTTTTAAAATTTTGCATAGTGATGTTTTCTTGTCTTTAGTGTAAAGGTCTTAGATGTATTTTCTTAAATTCATTCTTAGGTATTTCATGTTCTTGATGCTATTATAAATGATACTAATTTACCTCATTTCAATTAAATCATTAGTGGATAATATACATAAGTTCATTTGGTTTTTGTATATTCGCCTTATGTCCTGCAAATTTGCTCAACCAACTTAATGTTCTAATAGTTATTTTAAGGTTCCATAGGAATTACTATATAAACAAACTTTCCACTTTCAAATATAGTTTTATGTTTTCTTTTCCAATCTACATGTCTTTTTTTTTCTTGCCCTATCATGCTTAATAGGAATGCTGGTATCATATTGACTAATGGCAAAAGAAAATATCCTTGTCTTCTTCTTCTTTTTTTTTTTTTTAGCTGATGTTACTTTTTATTAAGATAGAGAAGAACACATGTACTACATACTGGTGCATTTGGAAAGCAATTAAAGGCGTTATAGTAGCTTAGCTGTTCAAAAAAAAGCCCCAGAACCATTTTCTATTTGCCTCTTGGGACAAGACACTGAGGGGGCATCACTTGGGCAAAGCCAACCTTCTAAAGCCTAGGAGCTCTACGTGGGGGTGGGAGAAAGCAGGCAGAGTGGCCCAGTCTGTCTCAGGGTCCTCTATGCATCCTGGCAGCTGGACTTCACCAAGGAGGTCTTGCCCAGCCAGGGGACAGTGTATATCTGGAAAGAGCAGAGTGTTTTCCTCATCAGGTGTGGTTGGTCACGAAAGGGACAGCTGTCCAAGTTGGGCTGGGACTTGGTACATCTGGTTCGTCTGATCTCCACCTCCAAGAAGTAGTTCATCCCAGCCACCACCTGTTTGTGGGCGCGCACCACTCGCATTGTGCGGCTGTGGTACGCGTCATTGCTCGCCTTGTTGCACTCGCTGAGGGCGAAGTTGAGCGCCTGCTGCACGCCCTCCTCCTTGACGTCGGCATCCGACGTACCGCCCACAGATGAAGACTTGGCACTTCTCCTGCTTGTCCCGGGGCTCACCGCCAGGCCAGGGCCAGGGCGGCCAGCAGGAGCAGCGGGGTGCGGAGGGGCCGGGCCACGGTGGGCTCCGAGGCTGCGAAAGCTCAGCAGGCAGTGATCCCGCGGCGGCTCGCTGTCCTTGTCGTCTTGTAGAACTTAAAAAAAAAGCAATCGATGGGTTATGGACATTGGGGAGGGTTTGTGCTTTGGTGAGTGCTGTGAAAGATGTAAGCCTGATGATTCACAGACCTGTACCCCTTGGGCAAAGAATAAAAATAAAATTTAAAAAAAAAGCAATCGGCTTCCACCATTAACTTTGATATTAGCTCAGTTTTCCACAAATACTCTTTATCACTTTGAAGTACTTCTACTCCCAAGTTAATGACTGTTATTATCATGAATAAGTGTTGGGTTAAGTTTATAACTTTTCCTGCATCTATTACAATTATATGCCATTTTTTTTTACATTTTCACTTTGCTTGTTTATTTATTTGGTTAGTTAGCTAATGTGATAATTAAACTGCAGTTTGAATGTCAATATTCCTGAAATTGTTCTTCTTGGCCATTATGTACTTTTATATATTACTGGTTTTAATTTGATAACATGTTAAGAATCTTTTAATCTTTTAATTTATGAAGGCTATTTGTTAGTGTTTTACTCTTCTGTATCTTTTTGAGTGGTTAGGTATCAGGGTATATTGACCTCCTGAAGTGAGTTGAGAAGTATTTCTCATTTTTTTTACTTGTTGCAAAAACTTCTTTTTAATAGGTATCATTTACTTCTTTAATATTTGGTAGTATTAACTAATTTAGCAATCTCAGCCTAGAGCTTTTCACTGTGTGGAAGTTTTAGGTATAAAATCTGTTTATTTAACAGATTGTATGACTCATTGATTCTTAGGTTAGTGTTTCCCTTGAGTGAGCTTTGATTGTTTTTGTCTTTCAAATTTATTGTCAGCAAGTTAGTCTTAATTTTTTATTCTCTCTTTTTTTTAAATTTTCTGTTGTGATTTTACCACTCACATTTCTGACAGTGGTAATTTTTCATGTTTCTGTTTTTTTTTTTAACCTGAGTAAAGATTTATCGATTTTGTTGATTATTTTCAAAGATTAGCTTTTCAGTTTGTTTTTCTCTACTGTTTAGTCTATATTTCACTGACTTCAATTCTTTATTCTATGTTTGGGTTTAATCTACCCTTTCCCTAATGTTTTGTGATGGAGGAAAAGTTCTTAATTTTTATCTTCTTTTTTAATAAAAATTTCTAACACTTTAAACTTTATTTCTGAGCTGCTCTAGCTTCTTTCTACCAATGTTGGGGTATGTTGTGATTTCATTTCAATTTAACTTAGATATTTTCAAAATTTATAATTTTTTCTTTGACCAATAAATTTTTAAAAATGTTTATTAATTTTGAAATATTTTTCCCAGTTGATGCTTTTTAAATGTTTTTATTGTTATAGAATGCCATAAAATTTCCTCATTTTCAGTGTACTAATTTTCAGTGTGCAGTGATTTTTTTAGAGTGATAAAATTGTGCTGCCATCACTGCAATCCAATTTTTAAACATTTCCAAGTATCTTGGAAAGATTCCTTATGCTCTTTTTTTTTTGAAGATTTTATTTATTTATTTATTTATTTATTTATTTATTTATTTATTTATTCGACAGAGAGAGAGAGAGAGAGAGAGAGAGAGAGAGGGAACACAAGCAGGGGAAATGGGAGAGGGAGAAGCAGGTTTCCCAGTTAGCTGGGAGCCTGATGTGGAGCTCAATCCCAGGACCCTGGGATCATGACGTGAGCCAAAGGCAGATGCTTGATGAACTGAGCCACCCAGGCACACCAGCACATTTTTAAAAATTTAAGGTAATAAACATATAATGAGATCTATGTTAACAAGTTTAGGTGTATAGTACAGTATTTTTAATATGTGTTGTACAGTAGATCTCTAGAACTTTTTCATTTTGCTTGATGGAAACCCTATAGCCATTGCAGGGCAACTCCCCACTTCCCTTTATCCCCAGCACCTGACAACCACTATTCTACATTTTGCTTCTATGAGTTTGACTATTGTAGATACTTCATCTAAGTGGAGTTATTCAATATTTGTCCTTCTATAACTAGCTTTATCCATGTATAGCATATGATAGGATTTTTTTAAGGCTTAATAATATAGCATTTTTTGTATATGTCACATTCTTCTTATATATTTGTCAATGAACATTTGGGTTGTTTCTACCTCTTGATTATTACAAATAATGCTGCAATGATGGGGTGCATGGGTGGCTCAGCTGGTTAAGCATCCAACTCTTGATTTCAGCTCAGGTCATGATCTCATGGTTGTGAGCTCCATTTTGGGTTTGGTGATGGGCGTGGAGCCTGCTTAAGAGTCTCTGCCCCTCTCCCACCACTTGTGTGCACATATGTACTCTTTCTCATTCAAAAGAAAGAAAGAAAAGAGAATGGAAAAGAAGAAAAGAATTAATACTACAATGAATATGGGAGTGAAAATATTTTATGGAAACTTGCTTTTAATTCTTTTAGATACATACGAAGAAGTATGATTATTGGATCATATCAGTTCTATTTTTAGTTTCTGGAAAGCATTCATACTCTTTTCTACAGTTACTGCACCATTTTACATTCCCACAAGTCATGCACAAGAGTTCCAATTTAACTGTATTCTCAGCAACACTTATTTTATGTTTTTGTTTTTAAATGACCATCTTAACAGAAGTGAGGTGTTACCACACTGAGTTTTTGATTTGCATTTCCCTGATGATGATAAGTTATGTTGAGTATCTTTTTGTACACCTGTTAGGCATTGATATGCCTTCTTTGGAGAAATGTCAGTTCATGTCCTTTGTCTTTTTTTAGTTGTGTTATTTTTTTGTTTTGTCTTTATATCTCCCTTCCTTCCTTCCTTCCTTCCTTCCTTCCTTCCTTCCTTCCTTCCTTCCTTCCTTCCTTCCTTTCTTTCTTTCTTTCTTTCTTTCTTTCTTGACTTAGGACCTTCTTATGTATTTTGGATATTAACCCCTTATCAGATATATAGTTGACAAATATTTTCTCCCATTTCTTAGGTTGCCTTTTTACTTTGTTGATTGTTTCCTTTGCTATGCAAAAGCTTTTTAATTTGATGCAGTATCCTTTATTTTTGTTTTTGTTGTCTGTACTTTTTGTGTCATATCCAAAAAATCATTTGATTTTTTGATTTTTGATTTTTATTTATTTATTTATTTATTTATTTGAGAGAGAGAGAGAGTGCAAGCGAGAGAGTGAGAGCACTGAAGAGGTGGGGAAGCAGAGGGAGAGAAGCAGACTTCCTGCTGAGCAGGGAGTCTGATGTGGCGATCAACCCCAGGACCCTAGGATCATGACCTGAGCTGAAGGCAGATGCTTAACCAACTGAACCACCCAGATGCCCTAAGAAATCATTTTAAAGTCCAGTGTTATAAACCATTCCTCCTTTGTCTTTTAGAAGTTTTAAAATTACAAGTCATATGGTGGGGTTTTTCGTTGGTTTTTGTTTTGTTTTTATTTTTGTATGGTATAAGATGAGGGCCCAATTTCATTCTTTTGCTTGTGCATATCTAGTTTTCCTAGCATTATTTGTTGAAGACACCATCCATTCCCCATTGTGTTGTCTTGGCACCCCTGTCAAAGATCATTAAACCTTATTTGTGTGATTTCATTTTTGTTCCATTGATTTATATAATTGGCTTTCTACCAGTACCATACAGTTTTCATTTTTGTAACTTTGTAGTATGTTTTCAACTTAGAAGGTGTAAGGCCTCTAGCTTTGTTCTTCTTTCTCAAGGTTGTTTTGGCTATTCAGGGTCTTCTGTGGTTCCATCTGAATAACAGCATTCTATTTCTGTAAAAAACGTCATTAAGATTTTTGTAGGGATTATATTGAATCTGTAAATTACTTTGGGCTGTACGAACATTTTAACAATATTAGCACATCTGTCATCACAAGAAGTCTTTTGATTTATTTGTGTCTTGTTTAATTTCTTTTAGCAATATTTTCTAATTTTTAGTGTACAAGTGTTTTGTCTACTTGGTTAAATTTATTCCTTAGTATTTTATTTTGATGCTATAGTAATTTGGACCACTTTATTGAGGTCCTTTTCAGGTAGTCCTTTTCAGATAGTTCATTGTCAGTGTACAGAAACACAACTAATTTTTGTGTATTGATTTTGTATTCTGAAATTTTATGGAATTGTTTTATTATTTTTAACAGTTTTACTTGTGAAATCTTGAGGAACTTGTGCATATAAAGCTCTCCAGTCTGCAAACAGATAATTTTACTTTTTTCTTTCTGATTTGGATTTCTCGTATTTCTTTTTCTTATCTGATTGCTATAGCTAGAACTTCCAGAAAAAATGTGAATAAACTATACTATAATAATATAATATAATGTATAATTATAAGTATAATTATAAATATAATAATACTAGCTTCATAAAATGAATTCGAACTCTTCTTCAATTTTTTGGAAGAGTTTCAGAAACATTGACATGTTGAATAAAAGTGTGAGAGTGGACATCTTTGCTATATTTTTTATCTTATTGGAAAAGTTTCATTTTTTTACTGTTGAGTATAATGTTTTCTGTGGGATTTTCATATATGGTCTTCATATGTTGAACTAAATTCCACTAATTCATGGTTTATTGAGTGTTTTTATCATGAAAACCTATTGAATTTTTCAGTTGCTTTTTCTGTGTCCATTGAGATGATCATATGATTTTTATTCTTCATTCTGTTGGAGTAGTGCATCACATTTATTTATCTTTGTATGTTGTATTATCTTTACATTCCCAAAGATAAATCCCAATTTATCATGCTATATGGTCTTTTTAATGTGCTATTAAATTCAGTTTGCTAACATTTTGAAGATTTTTTACACTTATATTCATCAGGAATATTGGCCTATAGCTTGTGTGTGTGTGTGTGTGTGTGTGTCTTTTTCTGGCTTTAGTATCAGAGTAATGCTAGCTTTATAAAATGAATTTGGAAGTGTTTCCACTTCTTCAGTTTTTTGGAAGAGTTTCAGCAACATTGACATTAATTCGTTAAACATTTGGTAAAATTCCCCAAAGAAGCCATCTGGTCATTAGCTTTTCTTTGTTGGAAAAAATTTGATTACTGATTCTCCTTTCTAGTTCTGTCTGCTCAGGTTTTCTATTTCTTTATGAATGAGTCTTGGTACATTGTATGTTTCAAGGAATTTATCCGATTCTTTTAGGTTATCCCATTTTTGGTGCATAATTGTTCAAAGTATTCTCCAAATTCTTTGTATTTCTGCAGTATTAGTTGCAATGTGTCCCCTTTAGTTTCTGATTTTATTTATTTGCTCCTTCACTCTTTTTTCCTTAGTCTAGCTAAAATTTGTCAATTTTGTTTATCTTTTCAAAAGCACTTAGTTTTGTTGAATTTTTCTATTATTTTCTGGTATTTATTTCATTTATTTATGCTCTTTTATATGTCCTTATTTTGGTCTAACTTTGGATTTAGTTTGCTTTACTTTTTCTAGTTTCTTGAGGTATTAGATTAGGTTGTTTATTTAAGATCTTCTTTTCATTTTAGACATTTGCCACTATAAACTTTCCCCTTAGTGCTGATATTGCTGCATTCAATAAGTTTTGATATATTGTGTTTTTATTTTTCTTTGAATCAAGATAATTTCTAATTTATTTTTTATTTATTCATTGGATAATAATTTTTTTAATTTTTTCAATGGTTCAAGAATGTGGTATTTAATTTCCACATATTTGTGCATTTTACAGCTTTTCTTCTGTTAATTTCTAGTTTCCTTCCATTGTGGTTGGAAAAATACTTTATATGGTCTCAGTCTTCTTAAATTTATTAAGACTGGTTTTGTGGTCTAACATAATTTATTCTGGAGGATGTTTCATATACTCTTAAGAAGAATGCATATTCTGTTGTAAGTAGAATGTTTTGTACATGTCTGTTAGGAACAACATGTCTACAGTGTTGTTCAAGTTTTTTGTGTCCTTATTGAGCTTCCTTCTAGTTGTCCTATCCATTATTGAAAGTGGAGTACTGAAACCTCCTACTATGATTATGTTGCTATCTGTTTCTTCCTTTGGGTCTGTCACTGTTAGCTTTATATTCTTGGGTGCTCTGATTTTAGGTATATATACATTTATAACTGTTATAACTTCCTGGAGACTTGACCCTTTTTCACCACATGATATCCTTCTTTGTCTCTCCTGACAGTTCTTGATTTAAAGGATACTTTGATATAAGTATGACCACCTTTGCTCTCACATAGAATATCTTTTTCTGTCCTTTTGTATTTAGCCTATGTGTATCCTTAAATCTAAGCCAATTATACATAACATAATTTAATTTTTTTCTAATTTTTATTTTTTATTCATGAAGCCACAGTATGTCTTTTGATTGGGGAATTTGATCCATATATTTACATATATGGGTGTGTATATACACATATACATATATAAACGATTTTATATGGTACTCAGTGGTCATCAAGATAAGTGTATTCTAATCTATTTTACCTGTTCTGCACCCCGCTGACCCTCTGACAACCACCAGTTTTTTCCTTGTACTTAAGAGTCCGTTTTTTGTCTCTCTTGTTTTCTTGTTTGTTCTTTTGTTTCTTAAATTCCACATTTGAAAGAAATCCTATGGTTTTTATCTTCATCAATCTGACTTATTTCACTTAGCATTATAGCCTCTAGGTCCTTCCATGTCATCACATATGGCAAGATTTTACTCTTTTCTTTGGTTGATTAATATTCCATCATACATACACACACACACATATATATATATATATATCTCCCATCTTCTTTATCTATTCAATTATGGATGGATACTTGGGTTGCTTCCGTATCTTGGCTATTGTAAATAATGCTGCAATAACCATAGGGGTGCATATGTATTTTCAATTTCTTTTTTTCATTTTCTTTGGGTGAACATCTATCCTGGATCATATGGTAATTCTATTTTTATTTTTTGAAGAACCACCGTATTATTCTTTAGTGGCTGCACCAATATGCATTCCCATCAACAGTGACATAGGGTTTCTTTTTCTTCACATCCTCACAGACACTTTTTATTTCTTATGTTGTTGATTTTAGCCATTCTGACAGGGGTAAGGTGATATCTCATTGTGGTTATAATTTGCACTTCCTTGATCATTAGTGATGTTGAGCATCTTTTCATGTGTCTGTTGGCTATTTGTCTTCTTTGAAAAAAAATGTCTATTCAATTTCTCTGCCCATTTTAAAAATCAGATTATTTTATTGGTGTGGAGTTTTATAAGTTCTTTATTTATTTTGGATAATAACTCCTATCAGATATATCATTTACAAATTTCTTCTCCTATTCAGTAGGTTGCCTTTCAGTTTTGTGGATGGGTTCCTTTCTGTACAAAAGGGTTTGTTGTTGTTGTTGTTCTGTGTGTGTGTGTGTGTGTGTGTGTGTGTGTGTGTGTGTGTGTAGCCCCTGTAGTTTAACTAGTTTAACTTTGCTCGTATGTCCCTTGGCTTCAGAGGTATATCTAGGAAAATCTTTCTATGGCTGATGTCAAAGAAATTACTACCTGTGTTTTTTTCTAGACGTTCTATGGTTTCAGGTTTCATACTTAGGTCCCTAATCCATTTTGAGTTTATTTTGTATACATTGTAAAAAAGTGTACCAGTTTCATTCTTTTGTGTGTGTCTTGCTTTCCCAACACGATTTGTTAAAGAGACTATCTTTTTCCCATTGCCTTCTCGCCTCTTTTGTTGAACCTTAACTGACCATATAATTGTGGGTTTATTTCTGGGCTTTCTATTTTATTCTATTGAACTATGTGTCTATTTTTGTGATAGTATACTGTTAATTATTACAGCCTTCTAATAGATATTGAAATTTGGGATTCTGATACTTCCAGCTTTGTTCTTCTTTCTCAAGATTGCTTTGGCTATTTGGGGTTTTGGGGCCTGCATACAAATTTCAGGATGATTTGTTTTAGTTCTGTAAAAATGTGTTGTGTGTATTTTGATAGAGATTGCATTAAATATCTAGATTGCTTTGAGTAGCATGAACTAAAATTTTAACACTATTGGTTCTTCCAAATGATGAGCATGGAATGTCTTTCCATTTCTTTGTGTCATCTTCAATTTCTTTCATCAATGTTTTATAGTTTTCAGAGTATAGGTCTTTCACCTCCTTAATTAAGTTTATTATAGGTATTTTATTATTTTTAGTGCTATTGAAGGGATCTCCCTTTGCCTGCCACTCCCCCTCCTTGCTCGCTCTCTCTCTCTCTCTCTCTCTCTCTGTGTGTGTCAAATAAATAAATAAAATCTTAAAAAAAAAAAGTAAGACCCTACCTATATGCTGCCTAAGAAACTCACTTCAGAACTAAAGACACATGCAAATGAAAAGTGAAAGGATAGAAAAACATTTAACATGGAAATGTAAGTGAAAAGAAAGCTAAGGTAGCAATATTTAAATCAGACAAAATAGACTTTTTTTTAAAAGATTTTATTTATTTAGCAAAGAACGGAGGTGGGAGGTGGGGGGGGGAGAGCAGGAACCAGAGGGAGAGGCAGAGAGAGCAGCAGACTCCCCCTGAGCAGGGATTGATCCAGGAACCCCATGATCATGACCTGAGCTGAAGGCAGATGCTCAGCCAACTGAGCCACTGAGGTGCCCCAACAAAATAGACTTTAAAACAAAGACTGGAAAAAGAGACAAAGAAGGACACTACATAATAATAAAGGGAACAATCCAACCAGAGGATGTAACAATTGTAAATATTTCTGTACACAATGTGGGAGCACCTAAACACACAAAGCAATTATTAGCAGATATAAGGAAGGAAATCAGGCTCCAGGGATAGAGCCCCATGTCAGGCTCCCTCTCCCTCTGCTGCCCCCTCCTCGTGCTCGCTCTCTCTAAATAAATAAATAATCTTAAAAAAAATAAAATAAAATCTTAGTAAACAATCTGGAAATAAAATATAGAACTTTTCAAATATAAAATAGAATAATTGAAAAAATAGTTATAATTCTATCAGTAAAAAATAAAAGTGATTTATTCACCCCATTACAGTTTTACAGTATTCTGTATTTATCTATATACTTACTTCTACTAAAAGGTTTTAAACTTCAATATAATTTCATGTTGCTGTCTACCATCTCTTTATTTCAACTTTAATGACTCCCTTTAGCATCTTTTAAGGCACATCTATTGGCAATGAACTTCCTCAACTTTTATTTACCTGGAAAAGTCTTTATTTCTCCTTTTTTGAAATAAATTTCGCTGGAGATGATATTCTTTGGTGGTAGTTTTCTTTTTCTTTCTTTCAGCACTTTGAATATATTATCCCATTCCCTCTGGCCTGCAATTTTTTAAAAAAAGATTTTATTTATTTGACAGAGAGAGAGATTACAAGTAGGCAGAGAGGAGGTAGAGAGAGAGGAAGAAGCAGGCTCCCCGCTGATCAGGCAGCCCAGGCCTCTGAGATCATGACCTGGGTCGAAGGCAGATGCTTTAACCCACTGAGCTGCCCAGGCGCCCCAGGCCTGCAATTTTTGTGCTGAGAAATTCACAGGTAGTCTTATGGGTCTCCCTTTTTTTGTGTATGTGATAAGTCAGCTTTCTTTGCTACCTAAAAAATTCTCTTTGACTTTTTTTTTTGAATATAGTTCTGTGATTCATCAGTTTTACACAATTCACATCACTCATATAGACATACCCTCCCCAATGTCCATCACCCAGCCACCACATCCCTCCAACCCCACTCCCCTCCAACAAATCTCAGTTTGTTTCCTGAGATTAAGAGTCTCTTATGGTTTGTCTCCCTCTCTGGTTTTGTCTTGTTTCATTTTTCCCTCCCTTCTCCTATGATGCTGTCTTATTCCTCATATCAGTAAGATCATATGATAATTATCTTTCTCTGATTGACTTATTTCACTTAGCATAATACCCTCTAGTTCCATCCATGTCATTGCAAGTGGCAAGATTTCATTTTTGTGGTTTTTGATGGCTGCATAGTATTCAATANATCCATGTCATTGCAAGTGGCAAGATTTCATTTTTGTGGTTTTTGATGGCTGCATAGTATTCCGTANGATGGCTGCATAGTATTCAATAGTGTGTGTGTGTGTGTGTGTGTGTGTGTGTGTGTGTGTGTGTATCACATTTTCTTTATCCATTCATCTGTTGATGGACATCTAGCCTCTTTCCATAGTTTGGCTATTGTGGACATTGCTGCTATAAATATTTGGGTGCATGTGCCCCTTCAGATCACTACATTTGACTCTTCACATTTTGATGATAATGTGTCTCAGTGCAGTTTTCTTTAGTTCATGTTATTTGGTATTCATTAGGCCTCTTAAATCTAGACATTCATTTTCTTCCCTGATTTGGCAAGCTTCGGGCCATTATTTCTTCAAATAAGCTTTCTGCCCCTTTTTCTCTCTCTTCTCTTTCTGGATCTCCAATAATATACACATTGATCTGATTGGTGTTATACCATGTCTCTTAGGCTTTATTTACTCTTCATTCTTTTTACTTTTTGCTCCTATGACTGGGTGAGTTCAAATAACCTTTATTCAAATTCAGTGACTCTTCTGTTTGATTAAGCTGTTTGTCAACCCCTCTAGTGAATTTTTGTATTCTTCACCTCCAAAATTTTTTTGTTCTTGTATTTTCTGTCTCTGTCGATATTCCTATTTTGTTCATGGATCTGAGATTTTGTGCATCTTTTCTTTTTCCTGAGTTCTTTGTGAATCTTTCCCATCCTTATTTTCAGTTCTTTGTCAGTTAATTCATATATCTCCATTTCTTTAGGGTCAGTTTCGGGAGATATATTTTGTTCTTTTGGTTGGGCTATAATTTTTTAAAATTATTATTTATGTGCTTTGTTATTTTGTGTTGAAATCCATGTATTTGAAAAACAACCACTTCAGTCTTTATTGGATGGCTTTGTACAGAGATCATCTTCATTAATCAGCCTCGCTAGACATTTTGGTGACCTCTCAGACATTTTCTGTGAATACAACTTCTCTGGATTTGTGTGTATGAACTTCTAGAGAAATTTAGGGAGGTTTTTCTGGTTTTTGTTCATTTGTTTAAGTTGCTCATAATATCTTGTTCCCTTTAATGTCTACCTGTGGTACTGTATGTTCCCTGGAGCTTTCATAAGCCACTCAGTTGTTGTTGTTGTTCTTCGTGGCCTATTTTTTTTTGAGAATAATTGATATACATCACTATATAAGTTTAAGATATACAGCATGATGGTTTTATTTACCTATATTTTGAAATGATTACCACAGTACATTTAGTTAATATCCATTATCTCATATAGATACAATAAAAAGAAAAGAAAAAAATATTCTTCTTGTGATAAGAACTCTTAAAAATATTCCCAGGTACCATACAGCAGTGTTAACTATGGTTATCATGTGGTACATTATATTCCTAATACCTACTTATCTTACAACTGGATGTTTGTACCTTTCAACCACCTTTCTCCAGTTCCCCCACTCCTCCATCCCTGACCTCTGGAAACCACAAATCTGATCTCTTTTTCTGTGAGTTTGCTGTTTTTGTTATTATTATTTTAGATTTCACATATAAGTAAGATAATATGGTATTAGTCTTTCTTTGTCTGACTTATTCCACTTAGTATAAAGTCTTCAAATTTTCTCTATGTTGTTGCCAATGTAAATATATATCCTATTCATCCATCAATGGATTCATGGGCTATTTTCATGTCTAACCACCCACTTTTTTTGGGGGGGGGGTCTCTGTGGCCCTCAGGCATCTTGAGTATGCCTCCCATAAACACTTCAAATTGGGCCAGACAGAAACTAATTCTTTGGGCAGCCCACTGAACACAGTTCCTATCTTTTCCTATCCAGAGAGAAGCCAAGAGTTGGGGGTTCTCATTTGCTCTGTCATGAGCCAGATGGGAGGGGCAATGGTAAGTGTGTGCCTGCTGGCCCAAAACTTTGCCTTTTTTTCTCAGTGACTCCAAACCTAGTGCCCTTTCTTGTCGGTGCTTAGATTCAGGCAAGACACAAATTAGTACTTTGAGTAGCTCCCCAAATTCTAAACATTGAACATGTGTCCTGGTCTCTTTACTCCTCAGGGAAAAGCTTGGAATTGAGAGCTTCCTCCTGATTGATTGCATTGTGTTATTCCTGAAGGAGGGGTTTTAGCAAGTGAGTGTCACAAGTTATCCTACTAGCATCAATGCAACTATTTCCATGCGCACCTGGGAGCTTAGGAGACTTTTAACTGGTGTCTGGATTTCTCATAAAGATAATTGGTCTATATATGGTTTTTGAATTGGTGTCCTAATGAGGGAAGAAGGATTTGGGGCTTTCTATTCTACCATTTTATTGAAAGATTTTTGAGAAACTTTTTTTTTAAATTGATTTTTAGTATAATTCCACTGTGGTCAGACACCATTCAGGATGCTTTCACTTCATTTAAATTTACTGACTTCTTTTTTATGGTTCCGAAGGTGGTCTATTTTGGTGACTGTTCTGTGTGCACATAAAACTAATGCATATGCTGCTATTTTGAAGTTAAGCAATTTATAAATGGAAATTGCGTTTAATTGATTGAGGATATTAAATCCTTGTGTATTTTTATTGATATTTTTATTGAAGTATAATTGAGATACAATATCCTGTTGTTGGTGTGCATTATGATGATCCAATATTCTTATACATTACCAAATGATTCTCATGTTAAGTCTAATTACTGTCTGTCACCATACAATGTTATTATAATATTATTGACTATGCTCTCTATGCTGTATATTATATTCCCATGACTTGTTCATTTTATTACTGGAATATTTTTACCTCTTAATTTCCTTCACCTATTTTGCCTACCACCCATCCCTCCTCCCTTTGGGAATCAAGAGTTCTTTCCTGTATCCATGAGTTTGTTTCTGTTCTGTTTTGTTTGTTCTTTTGTTTTGATTTAGATTCTGCATATAACTGAAATTATACAGTGTTTGTCTTTCTTTATCTGACTTATTTTACCTAGCATAATACCCTCTAGGTCCATCTATGTGTTTACAAATGGCAAGATTCTTTTCTATAGCTCAAAAATATCTTGGCTATTGTACATAATGCTGAAATAAACATAGGGGTGTATGTATATATCTCTTTAAATTGGTGTTTTCATTTTCTTTGGATAAACATCTGGAAGTGGAATTGCTGGATCATATGGTATTTCTATTTTTAATTTTTTTGAGGAAGCTCCATATTTTCCGTAGTGTTTGCACCAATTTACATTCCCACCAACAGTTTATGAAGGTTCCCTCTCCTTCACATCTTTGCCAGCACTTTATTTTTTAGTGTCTTTGATATTAGACAGTCTGACAGGTGTTAGGTAGTGTCTAATTGTGGTTTTGATGAACACTTCCCTGATGATGAGTGATGTTGAGCATCTTTTCATGTGTCTGTTGGTTACCTGGATATCTTTTATGGAAAGTGTTTGTTTTTTAATATATATTAAGTTGTGTAAATTCTTTATATATGTCAGTTATTAACCCCTTATCAGATATATGATTTGCAAATATCTTCTCCCATTCAGAAGGTTGCCTTTTCATTTTGTTGATGGTTCCTTTGCTGTGCAAAAGACTTTACGTTTGATGTAATCCTATTTGTTTAATTTTAGCTTTTGTCACCCTTGCCTGAGGAGAATAATAAAATATATATATTGCTGAGACATACCAAAGAGCTTAGTACATATGTTTTCTTTAGGATTTTATTGTTTCAGATCTTACATTCAAATCTTTAATACATTTTGAATTTATTTTTGTGATTGGTGTAAGATGCTGGACCAGTTTTATTCTTTTGCAAGTCATTGTTCAGTTTCCCCAGCACCATTTATTGAACTTTATTTATTGTCTTTTCCTTATCATATATTCTTATCTCCTTTGTCGTAGATCAATTGGCCATACAAATATGGGTTCATTTCCGAGTTCTCTATTATATTCCACCAATAAATGAGTTTGTTTTCATACTGTACCATATTGCTTTGATTACTACAGATGAGTAGCATAATTTGAAATCAAGGAATGTGATACCTAATCTTTACTGATATTATGTATCTTTCATCAAATGGGGAGTGTTAAAATTTCCAATTTTCATTGAATTTTTAAAATTTTATTTTTTAATTCAGTTTATGCCTCATGTATTTTGGAGCTCTTTTATTGGGTGCATTCACATTTAGGATTATAGATTATAATACCATGTCGATGATTTGACCTCTTCAGCAGTAAGAAAAATTCCTCTTTATTCATGTAATATTCCATGTACTGAATTTTACTTTGTATATTAATATTGCAACTCTAGCATCCTTTGCTACTGTTTACATTGAATATATATTTCCATCCATTTATTTTTTAGCTATGTGTTTTATACTTAAACCTATTTTAAATGTGAAATACTCAGGTTCTTGGTATTTACCCAATTTGACAACCTGGCCATTTAAGTGAAGTGTGTAGATATTCACATTAATGTAATTATTGATATGATTGGGGTTGAATCTACCACTTGCTGTTTGACTGCTATTTGCACTTATGTTTTTGTTCCTTTTTTCTCTTTTCCTGCTTTAATTTGGATTGAATTTTTATGATTTTATTTTATTTTATAATTTATTTTTTAATAATTTATATTTATTTTATACTATTAACTTTATTGTTTATATTTTGTTTTTCTTAATGGTTGGTTGTGTTTATAATGCATATGTTTACCTTATAACATTGTGTGTTCAAATAATATTATGCCTATCACTTGTAGTATTAGCAACTTACAATAGTATATTTCATTTTCTCTCTCACTTCTGCTATTATTGCCAAACATTTTACTTCTCTATATGTTATAAAGCCCACAAAATATTTTCATCCTTATTGCTTTAAATGGTCAATAATTTTTACAGGGATTAAAAATTAAAAATATTTTTATGCTTATCTACATTTATCATTTTGCATGTTTTTTGTTTAAAGTTTCCATCTAGTGTCATTTTTTTCCTTTTGACTTATTGCCAAAATTTACGAAACAGTCCTTTAACAATGTTTCGTAAATTCTGGTAATAATTTAACATTTTTCTTGTCTGAAGAGAGTTTCATTATTATTTTTGAAAGGTATAATTATGGGTATTAAATTGTACGGTGACAAAATATATATATATATATATATATATATATATATATATGTATGCATTTTTTCCTCTTTGGTTCTCTAAACAAAGCATTCTATTGTGTTTCTCCAAGCATATATTATGACAAATTTTAGTCATTCATTCTTATCCTTTTGCTCTATACATAATATGTTTCTTCCTTTAATTGCTTTAAATAGTTTAATTTTTTATCATTTTTTGGACAATTTGATTATGATTTGCCTTGGCGTGTTCACTTTTAGTCTCCTTGAGGCTGTTGAGATTCTTGAATATGTGGATTTATGGTTTCATAAATTTTGAAGAATGTGAGCCGTATTCCCTCAAATGGTTTCTCAGCATCAGGCCCTCCACCCTCTTAGAGTCTAATTATATATGTCAGAGTGCTTGATATTTTTTCCTTAATCTACTGATGCTGTGTTAAGTTTTTCAATCTTCTTTCTGTCTGAGGTTCATCTTGGGTAGTTTTATTTCCTATCTTTAAGTGTATTGATTTTTCTTTTGCCATATCCAGTCTGTTGTTCATCTCATCCCAAATATATTTCCTTTCCATTAGTACAATTCCCATTTATAGATATTCCATTTAAGTCCATATATATATATATATATATATATATATATATATATATACACACACACACACCACATTTCTTTTTATTATGTTTATATGGTATTTTGCTCTTTCCAGTGTTAGGAGTATGCTGCTAATTTCATCATGTTAATCGTTTCTGATCTGTGTCTACAGACTGCTTTTCCTCTTGGTTATTATTGCCTACTTTCTCACATGCTGGATTTCTTGTTTTTGAATGTTTCTTTTCTTTTTTTCCAGTCCATCAGTTAAAGACTTGAAGATTTCTTTGATTTTTCTGAGGTTTAATTTTAATCTTTTCCAGAGACAGTATAGAGTACCTTTTTTGAGGACAAGTTTAACAGCATTTCTTCATCTTGGCCTTCTAGATTGTCTACTGAATGCTTATTTGACAAGATATTCCATTTTATTTGGAGGACAGTAAAATGATTCCTAGCTCTGTGTAAGATCTGGAAGTTTTTCTTCCTTCTTTCTTTCTCTCTCTCTTTTTTAAAGATTTTATTCCTTTATTCATTAGAGAAAGAGAGAGAGAGAGAGAGAGAGAGAGAGGCAGAAAGAGAAGCAGACTCCCCGTGGAGCAGGGAGTCCCATGTGGGACTCGATTCCAGGACCCTGAGATCGCGACTGAGGCCGAAGGTAGATGCTCAACCAATCGAGCCACTCAGGCACCTTTGGAAGTTTTTCTTATAACTTCTTGGTTATTGTTCTTTCCTTTACAGGTTTTTTCCTTACCCGGAATAGTAACTTTAACTTTGAGCAGATTGGCAGTCAAGCAGAAACTTATTTAGCCTCATGGAACTCCAACTCAGCTTAGTTTTCTCCTCTCTGGTAGTTTTCTCTATAAATTCCAAAAAACTTAACCTCCTTAAACTTTGATCTCACTATCATCACAGGGAGGTCATGGAACAATGTGGAATCTACTCTCACCTCTCTGCAGCCTGGCAACTGCCCCCAAACTAACCCAGGACCATCCAGAGCTCACCTAATTTCTTTTCTATTTCTTTTTCACAAATTGTATGCTCGCATTGTCATTTTCTCGTGCCTAAAGAGTTATTTTACATATTTAACCTCATTTTCCACTTGTTTATGGAGGGAGAGAAAGTTTTAATTTTTAAGAAAGTTTTATTTTAGTTACTATCTCATGAATGGGAGAAGAAGCCCACTCCTTTCTTAAAATACTCCCCCCCCCAACTTGAACTTAGTGATACTGTACCCTTTTGTTTCATACTTTACTACACTGACTGCCTTTTCTCAGTCTCCTAGCAGGACCTATCTCTCCTTCTAAATTCCTAAATGTTGGATTAGACCTCTTTTTTTTTTCCCTTTCCCCACATCTTTGTCTTTTCTCACTCTCTGGTTTGTCTCACAGTTTCATGGCTTTAAACACAGCTTTTCCATTTGGGTGTGTAATAAGACTTTCCTTCTTAACCTGTCAAAAATGGAACTCATGATTTGTTATCAAAACCTGCTCTAGCCTATAATGAGTCCCACCACAGTGAAAGATACCATCATTCTCTAGTTACAGAGGCTAAGCCTTGGACTCATCCTTGACTGTCTTCTATAACCCACATCCAAGTCATCAGAACCCCTTGTATATTCCACTTTTCATATATAACCTGGATCTGGCTGTTTCTCATGGTTACAACCTCAGTCTTAATCATATCTTTGCCTACATATAATTCTGCAATAGTTTTTTTAACTTGTGCACCTGCTTTAATTTTTGTCACCCAAGCTTATTCTTTATAGTGCATTGAGAATTATCCCTTTAACACATGACTGATAATGCCATTTAGCTGCTGAGATCTGAAATGATTTCCATTCACACTATGAAGAAAATATAAAGTTCTACAAAGCCCTAAAACATCTGGTCCCTTGCATTCTTTTCAAGCTTGTTTCTAACCACATTCCCCCTTACTCGTATCACCATAGTCACACTGATCTCCTTGCTATTTCTTAAGCAGTCATGAATCCTATGGCCTTAGACCTCTGCTATTTCTGTTCCCTGTACATGGAACATTATTTTCATAGTTGCATAATGGGTCTTGCTGCATTTGAGTTTCTAACTTAAGTGTCACTTCTTCACAGAGGTATTCCATGCCCCTTTACTTAAAATAACAACTCTCATTACTCTCCATTTACATATTTTTGTTTTTAGATTTTAATATAGCTATTTTAATTTTACTACCTGATATTATTATTTGCTTATTTGTTTTTTTCCCTCACCAGAAATGTAAGCTGCAAGAGAGCAAGGTTGTTTACTTTTTTTTCAGTAGTAAATTAAGTGCCAAGAATACTGTGTGTATTCAGCAATTGCATCTTGAAAGAGGAATGAATATAATCACAACTTTGTAAGGTGTCACCAGGTAGATTGTAACACCTGTTAGGATAGGTCACTCTGGGCACCATGTTTGGATAGCTCATGTCTCATAGTCAATGATACCTTTTCCACTGAAATAAAAACACTCAAATAAGACTTTATGTGTGATTTTTTTTTANAGCTCATGTCTCATAGTCAATGATACCTTTTCCACTGAAATAAAAACACTCAAATAAGACTTTATGTGTGATTTTTTTAATTTTTTAATTTTTTATTATTTTTTAAAGATTTTATTTATTTATTTCACAGAGGGAGAGAGATCACAAGGAGGCAGAGAGGCAGGCAGAGAGAGAGAGGGGGAAGCAGGCTCCCCGCTGAGCAGGGAGCCNGAGCCCGATGCGGGCCTCGATCCTAGGACCTTGAGATCATGACCTGAGCCGAAAGCAGAGGCATTAACCCACTGAGCCACCCAGGCGCCCTTTATGTGTGATTTTAAACCCATTCTTCATTTTGGGATTAAAGAAATAAATTGCCTATCCATATCTTTCTCTGCTTTCTTCAACTTCTCTCTCTTTCATCCCCAGATGAGTTTGCTAATAATCCTCATCTGTAAGATTTATCTGTTCGAGGGCGCCTCGGTGGCTCAGTGGATTAAAGCCTCTGCCTTCAGCTCAGGTCATGATCTCAGGGTCCTGGGATCGAGGCCCACATCGGGCTCTCTGCTCAGCAGAGAGCCTGCTTCCTCCTCTCTCTCTGCCTGCCTCTCTGCCTACTTGTGATCTCTCTTTCTGTCAAATAAATAAATAAAATCTTTAAAAAAAAAAGAAAGATTTATCTGTTCGAGTTTTTCCGTCAACTAGTTTGTCATTCTTTATCATAAGCTCAAACTCTGCAACTAAATCATCATGGCTTATAACGAGGCAATTATCTCCTTTCTGAAATTAAGCTGTCCTATTACAAATGCTAATTCTAGCATGGCTTCTTTTCCTGCCTAGTAAACTTGGAATCTGACAGGCAAATAGCGTGAGGAGCCATGGAGCCCATACTTTTTCCCTGCTCCTTATGTCAAATCAGTGATCCTCCCTAGAAAACTTGTCCCTTCCTCTGAGAGTGGGTCCCAATTTGATATTAGAGAAAGTTAATTTCTCACCCTTTTCAAGGTCCATGCTTGATGGGAATTCGCCTGTTATAGTCATATACCCTGACTGATCAGTGTCTTCTGATAAAGGTACCAAGAATTATCTACTGTTTAGAATTCCTGAAGCTTCATTGTGGATACCTGGTTGCATTTGTCTCCAAATGAAAAGTAAGAAACCTATGTTCACTTAAATTGTTTACCTATACTACATGGATACAATTTTCCTTATCCTTGGGCCTTGTCATTTCAAGGTGATTCTTCTGTAATCCAGTAACTTCTATTGTCAAGATTCCAACATGTCTTATTCCATTTTTTTTTCTTCTAAGGTTCACCTTCGTGGCATACATTTCAACCGTTCTCAGTGCGTGCTTAATTCAGTGCTATGTAGTTTTTGCTTCTATTGCTGTGGTGGTTGCTGAGATTTTTGTGTATTATTTTCTTCTTTTTATCTTTTAAATAGTTGAATTAGATAAGAATGGCTCTGATGGTTACTTCTTCTTTTTTTTTTTTTAAAGATTTTATTTATTTATTTGACAGAGAGAGATTACAAGTAGGCAGAGAGGCAGGCAGAAAGAGAGGAGGAAGCAGGCTCCCCGCCGAGCAGGGAGCCCGATGCGGGGCTCGATCCCAGGACCCTGAGATCATGACCTGAGCCGAAGGCAGAGGCTTAACCCACTGAGCCACCCAGGCGCCCCTCTACTTGTTACTTCTTAACCGTTTTGACTACTGAAGTCATTTCCAGTTGCTTTTAGAAATGTAATTATTGCCTGATGCACTTCACAGGTATTTTACTTCACTCTTTCAAATTTTATTTTAAAAGAATCATTAATTTTTAATTAAAAATACGTAAATAAAAAGAACAATTACTTTCATTTTAATATTAGATATAATTATCAACTCAATAGCTGTGAAGTTAAAACTTTGGCTGACTTTCTATTCACAAACTGTGCTTTCAAAATGTCCCTTCAAAAGAGAGTATTCTCTGAAGTTAAAACAGATTATGAGATAGAATTTTCCTTTCCATATATCCCCATCTCATCCCAATCTACATATGTTTACAAATGATCTCATAACTTAATACTTCTCCAAACAAAATATGTTGCCTGGATGACAGCTTTCAGTCATCCATCTTTCTTTCTTGAATCTAACAAAAGGTCTAACAGTTGTTTTGTACTGGATAGTAACTCTTGTCCTCCACACTCTTCAGTGTCTGACTTACAAACAGTTCTTTCTGTTGATATATAGAATTTTTTTTTTCTGACAGGAATTATTCAATTGTCTTTTGCCTATTGAACATTCAAAATACATTTAAAATACTAAAATAATTTTAAAAACCTTCAAACTTAAAGAGTAGATTTTGTTTTACATTTTCTTAGTTGGACAGGCCTCAAAAATTATGAAGTTGGTGAAATTTGTCTTTGGGGGCCCTCATCTTGGATTATGATGCTGTGTCCTAAACTGCTGATGCCCCATGCCATTCCCTCTGATGGTTTAGCCTTATTGACCTGTTCCTATCATCTCAGCACGCAGTTTTTGCTTGAAGTGATCTTATTTCCAATGAAGCAGATATTTCCTATTAAATTTTTATATATGTCATTTATTAGTTGTATGGGTAATATGTTCATTTAAATAACTTTCAGTGTGGGCTCTATATTAGACAAAAGTGTATCCTGGTCTTATTATATCTGCCAATTTTTCTTCTATGAGTTGGGACAAGTCAATTAACTTTGCCTCCTTTTACTTTATGTTATGTAGTTTATACATTTATGTAAACAAGATTAAAAGCTACTTCATGAGACTTCTGTAAGTATAAGTTCATAAATGGAAAATGATTGACACAGTATCTGGAAAAATGTAGGTACTCATCCGCTGTGGGTTTCTTTGTCCTTTGCAAGTGTAGGGAAGAATTTAACACCCTTCAAATCTAATCATGTGTCACATTATTTACATTTATGAAACATTTTGTCCATAGTCAATTATAGGAAGGATTTATATGTCTACTGTATTTTGCTTGTTTGCTTCAATGTTAACTGTGTATGTAACTGGTAGGTTTTCTCCTTATTCGAAGTATTAGGTAGAAAGAGATCATACTAAATGGAAAGGATAAGACATTTGATTTTTCTTTAAAGGCTTAGAGAAACTAAAATACTTTTGATTGTCAGCTTAGAGAACCCAGAATGACAGAGGTTACAACTGGGTTAAGAACTCTGAGATCATAGTTTCATGACCCGAATTTCCTGATATCTACAAGGTTTAAGTACCTGTGTCTTCAAAACACATGCTCTTCCTTGACCAACTAAATTGGTTCATAATGAAGGTCTTTGCCATTGTTCCAAGTGTGTTTTTTCTTCGTTTGTCTTTCGATTGTATCTCCCAGTGCTGTATGAGCCCATTTACTTGTACACCCTCTGATACTATATTCACTGCTGATAAATATGCTAACAGATTCCATATAGCAGGTAAAAAATGTCACGTCCAGTAAATGGTCATTTTACTCATAAACTATATCATCTTTTAATTTTATCCTCAAATGAAATTACTTAAGTGTAGCTCCCTAAGGATGAGCAACTAATGGTGAATAAATTTTACTTAAAGCCTATGTCAACCAACCAAAACATGATAATAATAAAATGGCTTAAAAACTTTCTTATTAAGCTTGCAATATGTAAATTCCTATCTATTGAACAAGAAAGTAGGTCACTTTCTTGGTTAAGATAAAAAGAAAATGAAAATAAAAGAGAGAAAGAGAGAGAAAATTTGAATAAGAAAATTTAAAAGCCCTGGTTTGGTAAATGCAATTTCAAGCTAGAAGTTATTTATATAATAAGATGTAAATACAAATATAAACATAGCTGGTTGTACAAATCACAAAATTCAAAGAGCAGATGCACACAGCTAAATGCATACATTTTTAATATGAGAATTTGCTTTTTCTTCAGAAAAAGAAAATGAACCAGACAACTCATATCCCTCTTTACAAATTAAGTTTAGAAAAGCATGATTCTCACCACTATTATCCTCATGCAGTGTTAGACATGAGAGATTTTCTTATACCAGGTACTAAAATACACTGCTAGGCATCTAATGCCAGAGAACTAACTGGGCATATTATTTACATTCTGTCCTTTGGAAAAGAGAAGGAGAACTTCTGTAGTATCCTAGAGGATAGAAAAAGACTGATAGATGGAAAATACAGTAATGAAGTTATGGACTCAGGAGTAGAAAGATTTTTTTTTTAAATGATTAATGTCACCCAGCAATGTTGTAAAACCCAGTGCTTGCCACTGTAAGTATGTCTAACAGAATCTGGTAACCAGCTGTCAAGTAGATAGCTGATGTAACTTCTGTGTAGCCAGAAATTGGAATAAATCATTTCTGGACTTTTTTTTATGCAAGGTTTATGTGACTCTGAGTGTAGCATTGATTTTTCAGAGCTAAATTAAAACAAAATAGAGATAAAGACAAATTTGGGGGACGATAAAGAATCAAGGTTTGTGTCTACATTATCTGCAGGTGAATTCTATCCAGTCATTCTCATCCCATTTTGAACATAGGATTCTACATGGCAATATCACTTTATAGTAGTGATCTGATGTAAGATCTCATAGAAAACAAAGGAAATGTCAAGCGGGTAAAGAGAAGAAATAAAACGAGATACAGACGCTTCTTCGCTAGTTTCTTCTTTGGACCTGGCAGTTACATGATCAATACCTAAATGCTAATTAGTTTTAGGAATAAATTGTTAGGGCATGAGAGTCACCATAAATATATGAGAAAAAGAAAACCAGATTCTCACAGGAGAGGAAGTTTGAAATGTAATGCGAATGAAATAAAATGAAAACAAAATGATATCTGGTTTTNATAGGATTCTACATGGCAATATCACTTTATAGTAGTGATCTGATGTAAGATCTCATAGAAAAGAAAGGAAATGTCAAGCGGGTAAAGAGAAGAAATAAAACGAGATACAGACGCTTCTTCGCTAGTTTCTTCTTTGGACCTGGCAGTTACATGATCAATACCTAAATGCTAATTAGTTTTAGGAATAAATTGTTAGGGCATGAGAGTCACCATAAATATATGAGAAAAAGAAAACCAGATTCTCACAGGAGAGGAAGTTTGAAATGTAACGTGAATGAAATAAAATGAAAACAAAATGGTATCTGGTTTCTGAAAAATTTAGATTACGAAACGTCATAAGGTTTATACGTGGAACAAAGACAAGTGGCACCAGGTTTACCGCGAAGGAAGGTCTCTTCTGATACAGAGACATTGAACTGCTGTCCATGTTATAATCCTGCAGTAATACAAAGTGGTAGGTTTACATAGCTGAGCTGGGTATAAGAGTGAGGGAGCAATGTGGGATTCCCCAGAGATTGCTACACAAGTCCCAGTGTGACGTACTGGATAAAAAACCAAGCTGAAGTTAGCAGAAGGAACCAAGAAAGGAAGAAAGAGGTGTGAATATGTGTCCTGTAAGAGTCCAAGCTGGCACAAGTGAGAACATTGGCATACGGCAGTCCTCTTGTGTGTCTCGCTGACTTAGAAGCAGTCAATGTAAGTAAATAAATGTTAGCAAATGCATAATGATCTGCCTCCTCTACTACATAGCTTTCTTTACCAGTGCAAAAACCATTTTTGGACTGGGGAAGAAGAACTTTTATTCATTCCTAAGGTAGTAGTTATGAGTTCAGTTGAGGTTGTAATGTTCAATACCATGACTGAACTATTCACCCTGCTGTTAAAAAGGGATACCCCCCACTCCACGGAAACAGAGAACATCTGTGAACCACTCACTGGTTGCCTCGTGTCTGTGATATGCTTGGCATCACACAAAATTTTCCTAAATAATCTCAACTGGTCTCTTTCTCTCCAGTTCTCCTCTGTGTAGTAGGTAGGCTCGACAGACACCTGTCAAAATTTGGTCATATGGGACCTGGGTGGCTCAGTCAGTTAAGCGGCTGCCTTCGGCTCAGGTCATGATCCCAGGGTCTTGGGATCGAGTCCCACTTCGGGCTCCTTGCCCAGCGGGGAGCCTGCTTCTCTCTCTGCCTCTGCCTGACACTCTGTCAGCTTATGCTCTTTCCTTCTCTCTCTGACAAATAAATAAATAAAATAAAAAATTTGGTCATATGCTCTTCTCTATTATCTGTAAAGAGCATAGAAGGCTGGCTCTCATTAGTACACAGGGCAATTCCAAAATGAATATGGACTTTGTAGGGTCAGTTTAGAAACCTTTATTTACTGTAGAACCAATTTGGATTTTTTGTTGTTTTGAGGGTTGAAGCCTATTTGTGAGGGATAACACTGCTTTAATGATTTTTAAAAAGACACTCTTAAATTATCCGGTATAACTAGAGAAAATATGTATAGTAATACTTAAAGAGAGAGTAAAGAGCACTAATACTGGAGGACTGAACTGCTATGGAATTCTTATCAGAAACATTTATTTATTTATTTAACAAAGAGAAAAAGAGAGAGCACACAAGCAGGGAGAGCTGCAGGCAGAGAGAGAAGCAGGCTCCCCACTAAGCAAGGAGCCCGAAGCAGACTTGATTCCAGGGATCCCTGGGATCATGACCTGACCCTAAGCCAGACACCTAACTGACTGAGCCACCCAGGTGTCTCATATCAGAAACAATTCTTAAGACATAGACATTTTCTATTAGTCCCACTAACAAGCTTTCAGTCTTGATATTAACACTGTAATATGAAACACAGAGCAAATTTTAAACTAAATTACCTGGGAAGATTATCAATACACAAATAACAGGATGATGATTGTTCAAAGAAACCAAGTAGAAGATCCCACAGAAAATAACTTGAGAAGGAAAACAACTTCATCTTACCATTTATAAAATTTTGACAAGATGTAACCTTGGATCCTGAACCTTATAATTTTTAAATTAAGGAAATTGTACTAAATGTCCCCTCTAAATTTCTTATCTAGCTTTAACTGCTTCTGCCAATTTTGAAGACCCACAAACCAATTATAAAAGTATAAGAGAGGGGTGATATGGGACTTTGAATTCAAATTGACATTAAAATAGTTTTAATCCAAATTGTGATATTGTTTCCTAAAAGCTTAATCTGACTTATGGTGGATCAATAGGCATATGGTGTCCTGAATAAGAAAGGAGAATTTTGTCTATTTCTTACTTGTTTGTCCTTATCATTTTTTTGGCACATAGGAAAAGTCACACCCAGTTGAATGTTATCGTTAAAGTTAGTTCATTTAATTGGTAAAAGTAAGTAGACAAGATTCTTCTATAATTCCAAGCGTAATTAGGAGAGGATTGACTGGGTCTAGTGTCAAGTTCATTGCATGATCTAGATAAGGAGATCAGTATTAGATTTCTTTTCACTAGCAGCATTTGAAAGGTGTGATATTAATGGTACCCAGAATTGTCACACAGGCTCTATATAATACAGACATAGAAGGGCATAGAAAATTTGGACCTTTATAGATGCAGGGCAAGTAGAAAAAAGTTAGGCATATTTTGCAGTTTATATATGGTATGTGAGTTTTAGAATCATAACAAAACAGCACCCTTCTTTTCCACCTGACTTGAGAACCAACAGAAAAATAAAAGAAAAAGTCTACGAGGGCCAAAGATTATTTATAGCTGATAAAACTTAAAACATCTCAAACATATTGAGTGTTTCCATGGTCAAAATACTGTTCTAAGGGATTTACATGTTAATTCATTAATTCATTTCATCCTCATTAAAGCCCTATGAAAGGTATATTTTCCTATTTTACATATATACAAAACTGAATCAGGGAGATATTAAATAATTTGAAGTCACAATACTGGTAAATTGCAGAGCTCAGATCTGAACCATCAGCCTGTCTGATCCCAGGCTACTCGCTCTCCATCATTATGCTTTACTCTTTTTCTAAAGACTGTGCCTTCATCTGTGGACAAGTCCTAATTTTGAGTCCCAGTTAGGGACGGTTGCCCATCCATCACAAAACAGTTCTGGGCTGGAACAGAACTCACACACAGGGAAAGAAACTGACCCTGGCAAAAATTCAAAATGGAGACAAGGAGCCAAATGCATGATGTCTGTGGAAAACTTACTCTCAAGAGAAAGGAAGAGAAAGGTAGGCAACATGTCCATTTCATTTCTTCAAAATTATTAACCCAATTAATTTTCTCTTCCCCCCCCTGGAGAAGAGAGTGAAAAGATGGAGAGAAGAAAGTGTATTACATTACTGGTACTATCTCCCTATGGAAGACAACCTTAGTAAGGAAGTGTCCTCTACTCTTCTGCCTGCTTCCTACCTTCTCCAACCTTTTTGTTTTCTTAAATTGGGCTTAAACCTATGGCCAACCAGGGCTGTGGGAAGATCAGCATTGCATCAGGACAAATCCATTGTCACCTTTGTGAGGGAACCAATCACTTATCTGAGGGTATCTTTCTGAACCACTGGTAGGGATTTGAGATTTTGTCTGCAGAGGACTCCCCAAGTAGGTATGAATAACTCCAAATCAGTGACTTCTGTGCCTACCAAAACAGTTGCCATTCAAGCAAATCTTTTCTTTCTAGAATTGAATATTCCCACCCAGGGGATTATCTCTCATTGTTCCATCATTTAAATAGTCCTTAACCAGGTTTATTATCATCCTTATCCTTCTTGGCTTTTGTTTAATGTACCTTATCTTTATTGTTTGTTTCCTAGAGTCTGAAATACAAAAATTCCATGGACAGACTCTCTCACGCAAAAGTAATAGCTCCATAATACCTTTCCTGAGTCTAAACAAAGAATCAGATTTTGGACAGCTGACCTACTTCAGCAGACTATTAACAATTTAAATTTAAATTTGAACTCAGTTCTACACCACATTATCCACAACTGGAAGAGTCATCTGCACAGTAGCATCTGGTCAAGGTCCCCAGAGTCTGTGCCATTACTGAAGAAAGTCATTATTCTTACTTTCCATTATTCTTAGAATAGACTCCAACTGTCTTGAGGCATTTTCTTTTGCTAAAAGAGGGAAAAGTCTATAATCGAGTAACTTAAGGTGCAGGGTCAGTTGCCTTGCCTTTATAAAGATAGTCACGGGGGCACCTGGGTGGCTTAGTTGGTTAAGAGTCTGCCCTTGGCTCAGGTCATGATCCCAGGGTCGGGAGATCGAGTCCCAGGTCAGGCTCCTTCCTCAGCGGGGAGCCTGCTTCTCCCTCTGCCTGCCTCTCTCCCTGCTTGTGTGCTCTCTCTCTCTCTGTCTCTCTGTCTCTCTCTCTGACAAATAAATAAAACAAAATAAGTAGTTAAGCCAAGAGAAATATCAGTGAACCTCCCCTGCCAAAAATAATTCTACAGAGGCAAACACTAAAGTTAATGTAATGTGCCCAAGTTGTAATAGTTAAAGGCAAAATGTCTGGATATAAGAAGACATTATGTGACTCAATGTAATAACAACTACAGATAGACAAGATAGAAACACATTAAATTTTGAATAAAAAAAACAAAGTCACCAGGCTATAAATACATTACATACCCAGGATGTACTTATCTTACATATGGAAATTTTTACTTCTTGACCATATTCATCCATTTCCCCCACCCCCTCTTGCTGCCTCTGGCAACCATCAATCCATTTTCTGTATCAATGAGTTCAGTCTTTTTAGATTCTACATATAAGTGAGCTAATACAGTATTCGTCTTTCTCTGTTTGACTTATTTCACTTAGAAGAATGGCCTCAAGTTTCATCCATGTTGTCACAAAGGATAGCCTTTCTTCCTATGGTTGAATCATAGTCCACTGTATATATGCACATACTTACATATGTACACACACCACATTTTCTTTATCCATTCCTCCATCAGTAGACATTTAAGTTGTTTCCATGTCTTGGCTATTGTAAACGATGCCACAACAAACAAGGGGGTACAGATATCTTTTCTAGATAGTGATTTTAGTAATTTCAGATATACACCCAGAAGTGGAATTGCTGAATCAAATGGTAGTTTCATTTTTAATTTTTTGAGGAAACTCCAAACTGGTTTCCATAGTTGTTGGACCAAGTTATGTTCCCACCAACAGTGCACAAATTCCTTTTTCTCACATCCTCATCAGCACTTGTTATCTCTTGTCTTTTTGAATGATAACCACTCTAATGGTTTTGAAGTGATACCTTTGTCGTGGTTTTGAATTGGATTTCCCTGATTCTTAGTGGTATTAAGCTCCTTTTCATGTACCTGGTTAGCTACCTGTGCGTCGTCTTATATATTTTGGATATTAACCCCTTGTCAGATATATGATTTGCAAATATTTTCTTCCATTATGTAGGCTGCCTTTTCTTTTTTTTTTTTTATTAAATTTTATTTTTATTATTTGCCCAAGGGGTACAGGTCTGTGAATCATCAGGCTTACATCTTTCACAGCACTCACCAAAGCACAAACCCTCCCCAATGTCTATAAACCCATCCACCCTATCCCTACCCTCCCACCCCCCAGTAACCCTCAGTTTGTTTTGTGAGATCAGGAGTCTCTTATGGTTTGTAGGCTGCCTTTTCATTTTGTTGATTTTTTATTCTGTGTAGAAGATTTTTAGTTTGAAAAGTCCTACTTTATTTTCGTTGTTTGTGCTTTTGTGTCAAATTCAAAAAATTATCAAGACTAATNATTTTGTTGATTTTTTATTCTGTGTAGAAGATTTTTAGTTTGAAAAGTCCTACTTTATTTTCTTTTGTTGTTTGTGCTTTTGTGTCAAATTCAAAAAATTATCAAGACTAACGTGAAGGAGCTTACCACCTATATTTTCCTCTAGGATTTTTATGGTTTCAGGCCTTATGTTCGTGTCTTTATTCTAATTTGAGTTGATTTTTTGGTGTGTGGCATAAGACAGGGGTCCAGTTTCATTGTTCTGGGTGTGGCTGCCCACTTTTTTCAACACCATTTATTGAAGAGACTATTCTTTCCCCATTACATATTCTTGGCTCCTCTGTCATATATTAGTTGACAATCTGTGTGTCAGAAGATATTCTTGATTTAATTTCCAGTTTCTAGGAAATAAGATAGAAAATAAGTCAAAATACTTCATGAGGAGGATCAGGTGTGTGGAACACTCTAAGTAAAGAATATCCGCTAGTCCAGAAAATGCACAAGAACTGGCATTCACTTTCAGTGCACCATAGAGGACATCTCTGAAACATTATTCCTATACTTCCTCCAACCAATGAGAAATCCATGTGGCCTAGAAGGACACAGTCTTAGGTGTGGTTGCA
Organism: Ailurus styani; assembly: GCA_002007465.1. Taxonomy (NCBI): domain Eukaryota; kingdom Metazoa; phylum Chordata; class Mammalia; order Carnivora; family Ailuridae; genus Ailurus; species Ailurus styani. The sequence goes on along the minus strand of LNAC01000809.1, from coordinate 129,401 downwards.
ATGATTTTTTTTTTCCAAATGGCTATTTAATTGTCCATATTTCATCTGTTGGAAATTCCATATTTCTCTCTGTGATTTGAAATGCAGCTTTTATAGTACACTAAATACTTCTTGGTAACTCTGTCTACCCTGGATATTCTATTCCATTGCATCTGTCTATAATATCACTTGGTTTTAAGTACAGCATAACATAGCATTTTATGCTATAGTAAAATGTAATATATTTTATATCTGGTGCAGCCACATCTCCTTTGTTACTTTTTCTTCTGCAGGGTTTTCCTAACCATTATTGCTTATTTATTTTTCTATATAAATTGAAGAATCATGTTCTAGCTTCAGAATAAAAAGTACTTGTGGATATTTTTATATGAGATTGTGACAAATTTATGTATTAACTGTGGGAGAATTGACAGTTTTATGATGAGCTTTCTTATTCAAAACAAAGATGTTTATTTTCTCAAAACTAGTTCTGTGACTCAGATTTTTAAAGTTCTCCACATGCAAGTTTTGTACATTTCTCATTAGATTTATTTCTAAATATTTCATCTTTGTTGTTGTTATAAATGAAGTCATCTCTTTCATTATATTTATTAACTACTAGTGTTTGTATAGGCAACTATAACTAATTTTTTAATATTTTATAATCTTCTGTATGACTATATTATCACTTGTTTAGTTTCAGTATTAAACCCTCTTGGTTTTTTCAGACATAAAATTATATTTTTTAATATTAAAGCCTCTAATTGTTTTCTTTTGTCTGCAAAGTCTGGTATCTTCAATGCAACATTAAAAATAAGTAGAGGACAAAATATATTATCATTTTAAGGATGTTTCAATTATTTATTTAATTAACTAATACTTTGAATCAGAAGTAGGTGAAGAGGTGTTGACTCTTTTTTTTTTTTAATTTTTTTTTATTATTTGCCCCAGGGTACAGGTCTGTGAATCATCAGGCTTAGGTGTTGACTCTTGTTAAAGTCTTCTCTAGTGGAAAATATAACCAAATGTTTTATTTGTTCTCTTTACGTTTATTAACATAGATTATTACATTAATGGATATCCTAAAATTGAAACATTTTTGAATTTGTGAAGTAAATTTCCATTTGTTCATGATATATAATTTTTAAAATGTTTGTTTAATTATCTTCAATAATATTTTGTTTAGGATAGTTCCAAAAGTGTGATAGGTAAAATTTAGGGTTCAATTTTTCTTTCTTTAAGGATTTTTCTCCCAATTTTTCTAGAATAGTTTAAGCGTATTGAGATTATATGGTATTTGAAAGTCTGATAGAATTCCCTAGTGAAAGAATCAAGCCTTGGTGTTCTTGTGGACAGTTCTTTAGTAACTTTCTCCATATTTTTCCTTCGGTATTTGGTTGTCTTAAACATTCTGTGTCTACCAGGATGTTTGGATAAATTACCATTTCCTGGGAAAATAATCATTTTATGCAGGTTTTCCAATTTCTTTGCATAGAGTTATGCCAATAGTCTCTTATGATATTTTTATATCTTCTGTTTCATTTGTTTTGCATAATTGTTTATTCTCTTTTTTCCCCATTTAGAAAATTAGATTAACTAATTAGGATTGTCATCATTTCCTTGTCCTATGTTCTCACATTTATTTCTTCTCTTGCTCTTATAGTTTCTTCTGCTTTTAAAAATATAATTACTTCTTTTAGTTTAGACAAATATTATAATAATTTATTTCCATTATTTTTTGAGGATTTTTTAAAATTTAAATTCAATTAACATATAATGTATTATTTGTTTCAAGGATACAGGCCTGTGATTCATCAGCCTTATGTAATACCTAGTGCTCATTCCAACACGTACCCTTCCCAAAGTTTCTCACCCAATTTCCCCATCCACCTTTTTCCCCCTCCAGCAGCCCTCAGTTTGTTTCCTATTTATTTCTTAACATATTAAAAATAATAAAAACAATTCTAATATCTTTATGGGCAAACTGTGGTGTTGGGCTTTGTAGATGATCCAAAGATTCAAAAAGCCATGCTTGTAGCTTGAACCTAACACTGCTCTAAGAAGTAAAATCTACTGAGAAATTTTTAAAAAGGCATGTTTGGTCAACCCATGAGCAACTACATATTACACAAAGCAAGCCTGGTTTGGAGTGGATAAAGAGAGTATGCCTTATTTTCTGATGGTCGATCTGATCATCTCACAGATGTAGACTTGAGCATCAGTTTGATGGTATGGAGTTGCACACATTTTTGGTGTTAGCATACTCGACGTAATTTTTACTTTGTGTGTCTGAATGGTTAACTATGTTCTGTCTCTCAGACAAATAGAAGAGAAAGTATGATAAAAATAGAACAAAACTTAATTCTTTAAAGGCTGTATTAAGAATTTTGTGATGCTAAAAAAGATTATATATGTGTATATAAATTTCAACTATATTATTTCTTTTGGGTACTCAATATGAAAAAGTACCCATTTAAGTTAAAAAAAAAAAAAAGAAAAAAGTACCCGTGAAGTTGGTCACTTGTAGCTTACCCATCCAACATTCACCATTGTCGACTGAGTTTATAGTTAGCTCATTCATTACATTTTGCCCTAAAAAATAAGAGACAAAGACTAGAGAAACTGACTTTTTTGTTTTCCTACTGAGAGCTTAGGTTGGTGACTGAAAAAAATATTATTGAAAGTTTTATTTCTGGAGCCAAAAAAAAAAAAACACCCAGGGAATAAGAAAATGAATATTTTATATTTCATCTGCCAAGAACTCAAATCCCAAATGATATAGCATAGGCACCTAAAGACAGTTATAATGGCCATATAGTATTTGGTCTGTAGCAATATAGCATTATAGCATTTATTTAAAATGTTCAATTGTTAATGTTTAAAGTCTTTATACCTATATTCATCATTATATGTAATTATATGTAATATATAATTATAAATCTATATAATTATATATCAGATATATTATGAATATGTGTGTGTGTGTGTGTGTGTGTGTGTGTGTATTCCAAATTCAAAGGCACCTTCTTTATATGAAGCCTGTTTTAGAGCTGTGAGTTTATGATGAGCTTAAATGTCCTGTGCTATGTAATGTTTCCTAAGCTACCACAGGACAGTTGATTTCAGCACAGAGTCATTTCTATTTGTGTCAAGCTGTGTACTGAATCTCCTAGTATCCAAGTATGGCTCACAGTGAAATACTTTGTCCTGACCAAAGTGAAAAATATCTTCCACCAAGCATTCTTGGCTATAGAATTTTAAAACGAGGAGCAAATCAGACTAATTCAAATTCATCTGTACACATTTTGTGCAATATACAGGAAGATCTTTTCCTCCCAGTTAATAAATCTACTCACATACAGAAACTCTGAGCTCCAGCGCTACAAGATTTATGCTTTCCAGAGAAGTCCATATGTATTTTGCCTTCTCTTGGCTCAAGATATCCCCGCTACATGAAATGCTCCTCTTCTCTCCTTTTGCCTTATTCTCACCAAGAAGAAGTTGTTTCTCATAAAGTGAAGAATCACCTATCAAAGAGTACACTGTTCTAAAACCTTAGTAGCCTGGGTTGTGATTCTCCCATGGGTGCTTGCCACAGGCTTCATTAAGTATCCACACCTGATATGCCATAGATAATTCAAAACTATTTGATGCATTGGCCAAGTGGTAGAGCTTTTTGCTCTGCAGCTAATTCAAGGGCCCCACTCAAAATTGGGGAGTCTCACCTAAGGCTGGTGCTTTATAATTTACTTGGCAAATGAATCAATGTGATATATTTGTCTTCAAGTTCCAAAGAGAACCCCTTAAGGATTTTGCCTTCTTTCATGGTAGTAAGTATAATATGGTATAACAGTTTTGCTCTCACTCTGGTGGTGATACACCAAAACGTTAAACCACTGGTTTCCTCTATCCTCAAGAGTGCCACAGGCATGGCGGAATTGTGGAAACTTTGAATGGTGTCTGTTTAGTCCTTATCATTGGCATGATGCTATCAATATAGTAAACCAGAGGGATGTCCCGTGGTATGATGAGATAATCTAAACTCTTAGAGACTGAATTATGAAAGAGAGCCAGAAAGGTCACATAGCCTTCAGATAAGAGAATGATAGTGCTGTGTCTCTGTTTGGTGAGTGGGAACTTACTCTACTATTCTCTGATAATGGCACAGATGGGGGTGGGGTGAAGTCAGCCTGATATCTGTATTCCAGAGGTATGCTGTCTATATGTTGTTAACTCCAAAAAAGGTACAATATATAGAATAGTAATTACAATGTTTCACCACATGACAAAACTTGTGAAATTCACTGTCATTTTCTATTTTACCTATTTAATTTACCCAGAACCCAAAAAGAAAAATTAGATGGAATTGTGTTAAGAATCACTAACCTGAAACTTTCAGTTTGACAGCCCTAATCTTTGTTATTTCACTAGGAACATAGTATTGATTTTTGTTTGCTATTTCAGTAAGTGTCATTATTTCTAGGGGCTTGTGCTTGCTCCGTGATACCACAGTATCACTCACACCATGGTCCAGAGCCAGTGTGGGAAGTTTGCCAGTAGCTTATTTCAACTAGGCATTCAGCAATTAAAGAAAGAACCAGAGTCTGGTTTTATAGACACCTTGGACCTATGGTTGATTTTGCTTCAGACCATAAGTTACGTATCACCTGAACTTCATAACTTGACTCTGAAAAGTGGGCCTAAGTGATTTTTTTCCCATAGAGATTAGCATTTGCTCAGAGCTGCAAAAAATTGAGGATTTACTTTCAGTCTATGTACAGATTCCCTGGCAAATGTTTACAGATCCCTTTGATATGGCTGTGAGGAAGGTTTGGAGTCATAATTTCTGTGCTATCACAGGGGAGTTTTTGATGGTTTCATAGGCTCTCCTTTATGCAAAAGGCTCTCAGTCTGTAAACTGAGTCAAATCTGGGGGCTGGATCACTCAAGTTAAGCCTATGTTCACCTGAGGTCTGGTGGTTAAGAAGTGTTGCCATTGTACTTTCTGGCACTCTGGGATCTGATCATCCCCACCAAAATTAAGGAATACCACCAAGTGGGACATTTCCTAAATTTATCCTTGGTTTCTAGAAGATAGCCACTATAGATTTGATTGGTTGGCTGGTTGGTTTGTTGGTTGGTTGGTTGGTTGGTTGGTTGGTTGTTAGAATGCTGGCTCTCTCTTCATTCATGTATTTCTTAAGCCTTAGTGAAGGAATGTCCTCTAGATCCTCCGAGGGGATAGATGTATTTGGCCTAATTTGTCAGTTACAATTGATAAGCGTACCTTGCTCTCTTCCTGAATATTTAGATTTCTTTATGTTATACCCTGAAGTTTCTGGCATGTCAGCTACGTAGTCTGCCCCTGAGTCTAGATCTCAGTCCACCAGTCAGCAGCTATTATAACGACTCTCAGCTGTGTAAATTAATCCTTTGAATATAGAATCTCTGATAAAGTTTTCCTAAACTTGGCTTAGTATAAAATTCTGTTCCTTCTACCTACTCTAAGGTGAGAAAATTAATTTCTAGACATATTCTGTTCATGTAAATTAGCAAAGTCTTACAATTTTTGGTGTATAACTACTCTTGAAAGTCAGACTTGACCGTTAAGCATTTCGGCTCAGGTCATGATCTCAGGGTCCTGGGATTGAGCCCTCCATCAGACTCCATGCTCAGCACAGAGTCAGCTTGTCCATCTCCCTCTGCTCCTCCCCTCACCTCTCTCTTGAAAGAATAAATAAAACAATCTTAAAAAACAAAAAAAGTCAGACTTGATTCTTGTCCCCTGGAGTGTGCTGAGAGGTCACAGCAGGTGAGGATAAATGGCTTCTCTCTATAAGACAAAACATCAAGTTAAGTATTTTAGGATCCAAGCCTAAATAACCTGAACCTCACCAGAGGGAAAAGGGTTTGTTTCTGCTGGCGATGGCAATTCAGCAAGGTTCCAGTGCTGGCAAACTCTAAATCTTGCAAATCTATTTGAAGTTCTTAAGTTTTTGCAGTTTACCTCTTTCCCAAACATTCCCCAACATTCACTCAGAAGAAGTAACCAGACTGTGCATCGAAATTTGTTGTGAAATATTAGCACTTTGAAGCAGACTGAGATTTTGATTTGAATGTAGGTCTAAATTGAAGTGAGAAGAGGTAAGAAATTATTTGGGGCTAGTCATAGGAGCTTTCCTGGTCTCCTGTCCATGATTCAGTCGAGGATTTAAAACTATGAATTTGCCTTTTACTTTCTTTAAACTCTCCATTGCATTCACATTTCTTGTATTCATTTGTGCAATAAGGATCCACAGTGACAGTCACTTGTCCACCAAATCTTTGCCTTCAATCATCCTTTATATAATCAAATATAAGTCTACTATTGTTCCTGTGGACTGCTATGCTAACGGGATCATCTTTGCATTCACACCTAATTGGTTTGGATGAATAGAATTAAATTCCCACGTCCTTTCATCTCCTACCTACAACCCTTGCTGGTTCCAATTATAGTGTCAATCAGGGTTTAATTTTAGAAAACAAAACATAGTATGACAAGTTTGAACAATACACATTTCCTTAGATTTTAGAAAATAACTTCTAGAATTGTTGGTAGGGCTGAAGAAACAGATTCTAACTGAACATTTAGGATTGACACCAAGACATCTATACTCTAGAACATGGTCACCAATTTATATTACTATGGCCACTATGGAGAAGCTATTAACATCTAGAAAATGCTCTGGTCAGGAGGTAACCACAACTGCAAATCTTCTTAGAAAACTCATGAACCGTGCCACACTGTCTGAGTAATACTCACATAAATGATATACTTCACCTCCCTCTAGACCCCTAGAAAGCCAGTGACTAGATGGATACCAATATCTCTGCTCACCCTGACCCAGAAAAATCTAATGGCCCATTGACTGCCTACCAGCAGGAACTCAGAAGCAGCAAAAATGAAGCCTTTACCTTCACCCTCCAGAATTCATACGAATAATCTAATTGGCCAAACATAAATCATACTTTGTAAACTACCTTCAGAGAAATCTGGGAAATGAAGTTTTTTTCTTTCACTCTTTTAAAGTTAAGGAAGGCATAGAAAACTGTGGTGTCCCAATTCACCATGTTTACCACGTCAAGGGAAGAAGGACACATGTCAACACTGGGAACATGTATAGCTGTTTCTGACACCGGGGATTACAGATGTGGGAAATCTCTTCGTCTCTACATGCCTCACAGCTTTTTTTATATGAAATAAAATTAAATTATATACCTCATAAGGACATTATGATAAGTCAATGAGATGATACTGAATGCCATGCATAATTGCTGAGTGCAGTCACATTGCCCAAGGGGAGCTGAAGCTTTACCTCTCCCTGTGCAGGTAGTCCTTGTGTTTTCTTCTTCTCCTACTCCTTCAACCACCACAAAACTCAGCATATAACCTCCTCCAAATATCCCGTTAACTAATATTAAAAACATATCTCTTTAGGAGCTATTAAATCAGATAATAAATGAATCAGATCCAAAATGGAGCACCCTCCACTCCACCCTCGTCACCTACTTCCACCCTCCACTCTCTGATGTAGCTGGCCTGATGTTCAACCCATGTGTGCCAGTAAACAAGAGCTGTTTCCAGGTAGCATTCATTCTGACTTGTCAGTGCCTTTGCCCTGTTATTGTTAGATATTTTGATTAACCCCTGCGGGTAGATATTATCAAGGAATAAATATGGTCCTACAGAAAATAAATTGATTAGAGAGCAAAGTGATCAAGCGGCTTCTGAATATTAAGAGTGCCAGAGGATGAATAGACATGATTCAGCTCCCAAATGAACCTTCTTCCCCATAAAACTATCTTCTCTACAATTTAAACTGACTTCTTATATTGCTTTACAATTCACTAAGCATCTTCCTGCATGCTATTGTATTTGACCTTCATAACCACCCTGTCACCTATGAAGTGGGAGTTGCCACTTGTTGGAATAACATCCTGTATTCCTTCCTCCCCATTGCACCAGACATAAAGTACTTATTCTTTGAATTTTCCTGCTTCGTATTGGACTTATACTAGAAAAAGACTTCTCTCTGTATACGGGTGGTAGAACCTTATAGAAAGAGATCCTTCCTTCCTTCCTTCCTTCCTTCCTTCTTTCCTTCCTTCCTTCTTTCCTTCCTTCCTTCCTTCCTTCCTTTCTTTTTCTTTTATAGGAAAGTAGTACTTCTCTCAACTGTAATCTCAGCTGTAAGTCCTAAGGGGAAGATTAAGAACTCATTCTTGTGTTTGAACAAAGAAGCCAAGATATCTATGAAATAGTTTTTGTGTCATGGATTCAATAATAGCTCCTGAAATATGCAGATAGCCCAGGAGCTAACAAATAAGAAAAACAGAATTTGTATCTATTTTTTTTTGGTATCTATTCATTGGTGTGTGTGTGTGTGTGTGTGTGTGTGTGTGTGTGTGTGTGTGTGTGTTTGTGTGTGTGTGTAGGTATCTGGATACTCCTTCTCTCATCTCCTTCAAGAGTAGATCCCTCCATGCCTGGGTACCATTCACTAAAGGCAGCATTAGAAACACATGTGTATATGTATTCTATGTTTTTATAATGTCGGTATCATCATTTTTATTCTCCCTTGGTACATTACAAGTTCTTTGAAAAACTTTAGCTTTCCTTTGCTATGCTAAGTAGAAACAAGGGAAGATATTCATGTGTACAGAGAATCAGATAATTAAAGTATGTATGTGGGGGGGGAGTGCCAAGGTGTATTTTCTCCTAAAAATGTAACTCAGCACAAAAAAGTCAGTGTCACAGGGTCAGTTCTTCCACATCACTTGAAAACCAAGCTTTTACTCTTCGTATAATGAAACTCATCAAGTATATACCCATTGAAAATCCTTGGTGTTTCCTGGTGTTGTTTAATACTCAACACATTTTTATATGCTAAGTTTTCTAGCTTATGAATAAAAAGATCAAAACTCAGAGGGGTAAATTTCTTTTATGAAGATACCACAGCTAGTATATGTCAGAACCAGGACTAAACCCCTGAAGTTCCAATGTTCACACTCCTGCTGAAAAAAATTCTCTTTCCTGCCCTTAGGGTTACAGGGAAGAGAACGGTGCTTTTCAGTTCTCTGAAGCAGGCATCATGATACCTGGTATTAATATGGCTTGGGGTCTACAGATATCACAGAAAAGCAGCTCCAGAGTGTTAAAACATCTTCTCGGGATGCCTATTTGATCCAGAAGCCATGAAGCTGATAGATGTTCAAACACAAGAATTGTTCATCTTCCTAGATATGTGTATAGTAACACAGATGGATACAAATTGGTGTCTCTGTTTTTGCATTGTTCATCCACAGGTTTGTGCTGCAGTGGGTTGTGCTTAGGAAAAGTTCTCAATATCAAAAAAATTGCTTATTTTTAAAAAAGATTTTATTTATTTATTTGACACAGAGAGAGATCACAAGTAGGCAGAGAGGCAGGCAGAGAGAGGGGAGGAAGCAGGTTCCCCGCTGAGCAGGGAGCCCGATGTGGGGCTTGATCCCAGGACCCTGAGATCATGACCTGAGCCGAAGGCAGAGGCTTTAACCCACTGAGCCACCCAGGTGTCCCCAAAATTGCTTATTTTTTAAACCTACTTCGTATATTTAAGGAACAAAGAAAATAGAAAAAGCATGAAGTGAGGAAGAGAGAAAAAGAGAAGGAAGAAAAGGAAAAGAAGGAAGAAAAAAGTCGTAATAAATGTAATCATGGGGAGGTAGAGACCCCAAATCCACCTCACCTCCTGATCTATTACCCATTTCTTATCCCATCTGATGAGTGAGTGATGACACAGTATTTCTTCTAACAGAGGTGATGACAGTGTTCTTTACTCACATTGATTCAAAAACTAAGAGTGTTTTGCATTGTTGAATATTATTATGCAGACATTTATTACGTATATGATAGGAGCTCATAATGTAATGAAGAGGATGGCCAAATAAATACTTGTGATATAAAATAATTTATTATTTTTTCAATAGTGTTTGAAGAAAACTTTGGCTTCACATTCTAACTTTGAGAAAAATATCAAGATTTTTTTCCTTTAATCTCTTTCTCTTGACCTTGCATTTTGCTCAAGGGCATAGAATTGGGCCAAAGGTATAGCGAATCAATCAAAAAGGATAATATTCTTCTTGCCCTTAGCTTATCTTTTGTAGACTTCTTCTCTTTCTGGATCTTTTTGTTTTTCTTCCCTTCTTTTTCTTGCTTTTATAATATAGGTACACAGCTATTTCTGTATTAGGAAGAGGTGTCGTTCCTCATATTTCTCCTAGTTTGAGGAAGAGAATTAGGGAAAAAATGGTATGTCATGAGATCAAAGAATAATAGAGTGTTAAAGCTGGAGACATGGCAAATCCTATATAGAAGCCACAAAGGTAAGGGAATAGAACACGATCATAGGACTTCTCTATCAAGAGATGTAATTGGCAATTAAGAGATGGTCACAGATGATCTTCAGAAGATCAGCATCAGTGGTGGGGTGTATTATAAGACTAATTGTAATGGAGTGAATAAAATGAAGGAGAATGGTAATAAACAGGGTTGCCCTTTACTATTTTTAAGAAGCTTTAGATTAAATATAACTTCCTTAATAAAAGCTTTTGTGTGATCAAATGCCTGTCAATTAAGATGCCCATTTCAGTTACTCTTCTTATTTATAACTTACTTGCTTAAAATTTTAGTACTATTTCCTATAGAAAAGTTTGTTGACTGGGCTTAGTGGTGATTTCTGGCTGAGATCCTTCATGGTTTGCAGTCTGATATCAGCTGGGGCTGTATTCAGTTGAAGACTGACACATTCAGTTGAAGGCTGGACATCCAAAATGGCTTACTCACGTGAATGGCAGCTACTGGCTGCAGGTATGGCTGATGCTGTGAACCAGAGCCTTATTCATGACATCTTTATGTAGTTCTCTAACAGTATGGCAAAAATCCTAAGGAATCCTCCCAAAAGTGAATGTTCCGAATATCCATATGGAAGCTGCAAAACTTTTGTCCTATGTTCTCCAAAGTCATGCAATATACTTTTGCTACATTCTGTTGGTCAAAGCAAGTCAGAATCCGTCACATTTCTAGTAGAAAAACACTCTGGATAAACGTCAAATGAAAACTATCATTAGCAACTCCCCTCTGTTCCAAAGTTGGTTTTCAGATAATACTGTTTTGAAGGACATAAGGCAGTAGATTGTGCTCTAAATGTGTAATTTAATACAATTTTTAAAAAATTGATGTGCATGATCAATATGCTATTTTAGAGGCCTACATTATATTCTCTAGAGAGAAGAGAGAGGATACAAGAAACTTAAGTGTTCTCTCATTTATTCACTTAAATTCTATTCCCAAGCCTTTCTGACATCCTGATGATGTAATCATGTCCAAGGAAGCTATCAAGACCAATAAAATGAAAAAGAGTGTTGAGTTCAATGCCTCTGGCTAAAGAAAAATCAATGTATACATATGAAAAAAACAACCAAAGTGATCAAAGAAATGAGACAGTTTTGCCAACTTTCAAGAAAGGACAAGACTAATCAGTAAGACAAGAAAAGGAACAAATATGTAACATGGGGCTAAGTATCTGTTAAAATGCAGTGTTAGGAGAAGTCCTGTAGAGGAAGGGTCCATTTGGTGTATAGAACACTATAGTGTATTAAACACTTTACTGAGATCTGATTTTGAATACATAAATGGCAGAGAGAGAGCAGGATGGATTTTTTTTTCAACACGTGCACTCCAATGCCCAGATTTGCTGTAGCATTGTGCTCCCAGTCAATAGTACCCTTGTAGCTTGTTTGTTTAATTGATTGCAATGCTATGTCAACCTTCACGACCGAAGTGTCAAATATTTGCAGATGGGAACACACAGTGTTTGGCCCGACTTGGTCCTTTGTGCAATGCTGCTGCAGATGCTGCAGTGTACGTACTACATTCAGCCACACAAAAAGCCAAATTTATTAAATTAAACAGTTATGTCTGTAGACTGCCTCAAGTTTATCAACATTACTGACAATTGTGATTTCAAAGAAAACAAACAAAAACACCAGTTCCCAACTCATTCATATTGCCAAACGGTTGTTTTTGATAAATTTACTCTCAGTATTAAGAGATTGAATGAAAGGAGGATATTTAGAAGAGATAAATATTTGTTCTCTGGGTTTGAAGTCATCTTCTTCATACCTGCTTCACCTCTAAATATTCACCTGCAAAGTATTTTGCTCTCTTTGAATGGAAAATTGGTGTAAACATGTTACGGATTTCCAGCTTTTGTTTGGGGACCACGTGCTTAACAACTTTCACTTTGACTTGAACATGAAAACAGCCTCTCAGTGCTTCCATGAGAAGTATTGGCAGGGTGGGACCTGTCAGAGTGAGATGAGAGCCATCTGGTCAAGTGAGGCTGGCCAGGTAATGCTTCCAGGGGAGCACACTGGCAGCCCCAGAGTGTGGCCAGCCAGCCTGGCATGCTTACACTACCTGTGGCGGTTTGTTTTCCTCCCTGCTTCCCGTGTTCCCACGTCGTTAACATGGGGCCTTGGGTTTGAATTAGGACCCCCTAGAGGGTATGGGAAAATGAGGGTGGAGGCACAGGAAAAAAAGATGGCCAGTACAACTTTGGTAGTGAATCTTGAGCTTGTGGTGTAGAAGAAAGACTTGAGGGAATCCCACTCGATCCCACTTGAGGGGATATAGTCAAGTAGGTGAATTAATTTTCCCAAGACCACTGAGAGTTGTGAAACAGAATGTCCCATCTGGGTGTCTCAGACTTCAAAGTTCATAATATTTCCATACTTCCATGCCAAAAAAATTCCCTGAATAGAAGTATAACTGAGGGCGCCTGGGTGGCTCAGTGGGTTAAAGCCTCTGCTTTCGGCTCAGGTCATGATCTCACGGTCCTGGGGTCGAGCCCCGCATCGGGCTCCCTGCTCAGCGGGGAGCCTGCTTCCCCCTCTCTCTCTCTGCCTGCCTCTCTGCCTCCTTGTGATCTCTCTCCCTCTGTGAAATAAATAAATAAAATCTTTAAAAAAAAAAGAAGTATAAATGATATTATAATAAGAGACATCTACTAAAAGTGACAACTGGGGATTTCATATAGTTGATGCAAAACTTTTTTTCCCTTAGCATAATTTAATCAGCTTTGTGAAACTAACCAATATACCAAGGAACATTTTTATAAGGGAAGAACAATTTGTGTTTATTTGTTCTATCTAGAAATCATGAACTCAGTTCGACATGGTGCTTAATACATACTTGTTTATTGATTGATCTAAGGACTATATGAAGTTAAAATATAATTATAATATCAAATGCTATTTTAAACTGTATTATATGTGCCAGGTCCTTTTTAACAATTTAAACTGTTCATTTACTCCTTATAATGCAGTAGTATTTTGTTATCATTGTACAGATATGAAAATAAGTTCAGAGTTTCATTAAAAGACTAGATTCAAAGTTGTATCCAAGTCACTTCAACCTGTTTTCTTTGCCACTATCCTATAGAGCCTTCCTCATCTCAGAGAGTTGATGGAGAAGAGTGCTCTGTTGTGGTTCCATTACTATGACATTTGATCTGTTAAGCTCACAGTCTTGACAACTCTGATCCTCATGGCATGACGAGAATGCTTTGATAATTCGGGTGGTGTTTCACCTGACCCAACAAGGCTTTCACAGGTGGCTAAAGAGACTACATCAATCACTACCTTCAGTGTTCTGAGTACCAAGCAACTCATAGTTAGTAAGTATCTACAAAAATTGTCAGGTGGAGGCATGTTAGTGTTCCAGTTAGGGAATGTGATGAATTGCACAGACATTGGTGCTACTGGGAAATGCATAGGACCCCTTGTCAGTATACCAGATATCCGGTCATATGGATGCTGTTCTCTTCTGTTCTAATAACAAACTACCTCACCAACTAGGGCATATCCATGGTATAGTGAGACAATCATCAAGTGGTTTAAGGGAACTAAAATCTAATCCTAATTGGTCTTAAACCAATTTCTTCCCATCTTTTTAAAATTTTTCTAGGCCTCATCTCTCTTTCTGTAACTGAATAAACTAGATAATTTCAAAACCTTTTCAGTTTCAAAATCTTCATTTAAACAATAAAATTATGGTACCTGAAAAAAAAAACCCTATAAACAATTTGTAACAATGACAAGAGGTGGAATGGAGTGTTCCATTTGAGAGAGAGAGAGAGAAAAAAAAAAAAACTAGCACACCTGTCTTCCAGTGCTCCAATTAGGTAATATGGTCTGGAAAACAGACTGTGCCAGGAATTTGAGCCTCTGGAATTACATAGCTTCCTGTCTAGAAAAGTGACAAAAATCTTTCACAAATAGCTCCCCAAGTTTGAAATCAGGAAGTGATAAATGCAAGTGCACACAAGATCCTCTGAATCTTCAGAGATGCCATGCTGAATACTCAAGACAATTTAGGTTTTTCTTCTAAAGTTACAATATTTCCACTCACCCTCAAAGCACATCTGATATAGATTTCTGACCCCTGCCCTTAAGAGGTGGTAGCCCATTTGGGCAAATGGGAATTGAAACTCATTGACTGATTCCCTTAGAGGAGACGATAATACTAAACTTGCAAGTCTATATTGTTAATAGTGTGACATTATTAAAATGCTATTCATAGACTGTGGTAGGCAAAGGCAAAGTTGACAGTGAGCCCAAATCTAAATATTATCTCTTAGGGTCTCTTTTTGTCACTCGTTCTCACTCAAATACCCACACACATGTCCTTTGCATTTGGTAAACATGCAGGACTCAACACTCAGTGACAACAACCATATGAAATCTCCTGTCTATTAGAATTTCCTATAGAGCTTTAAATAACTCTTGTGATAGTCAGTTTCTTTTTTCTTGCTTTTTTGGTGGCAGCTAAAAAGGCTGCCCTTAGCCTGAACCAATTTATCAGTTTCAAAGGAAAGGATAATAAAACTGTCATTTCCGGCCATAGCACCAAGGGTGCTGCTCTCTAATATTAAAGCTTATTAAAAGTAAAGCTTTCTCTTAGTTTTTGAAATCAAAAATGCTTCCAAGTCTTGTTATGACTCCATGTTATCCTGAGTAGAAAGGGGAAAAAAAGAACCTAAAATGACCCCAATGGGCATGGAAGTGACTGAGCTATTAAACACCTAGCTATGTGGATGATTTTGTGGAGTTCTTCAATTTATCACAGATACAAACTGCCAGGAGAAAATTAATTTAAAACTCACTTCTCTCTCAGACCCGTTCAAGATACTCAAAATGTGAGAAAGTTTACAGAAAGAGACTCAAAATAATTGTTGACTCCCAGAGACTACTTCAGTTTCTGCTCTTCCAATAACTGGTAACTTCTGACAGCCCTTTATCAACAGGACTTCTGAAAGAAGGAAGCAGGTAAATTCATTATTTATTCCTAATGCGAAAAAATCCACAGGAAATGTTTGACCTAAGTAGAGCAGAGTCAGAGTAAATCATTTCTTGCATCCGCTGACTAGGGCTGAAGAGTCTGGGCTTTTCTAATGAGAGAGAGTGTGTGTTATTGGAAAGAGCTTTGGAGTCAAGCAGACCATTGTTCAAATTCTGGCTCTTCTACTCATTAGCTGTGTAAACTTGGGCAAATTATCTAATACTTTTGAGCTTCCTCCTTCTTCATTAAAATAAAATTAGTGCCCACATGTAGGACTGCAGGGGAAAGACTCAAGTTTGCCACAATTAGGGCACCTGGCTAGCTCAGTTGGAAGACCACGCAACTCTTGATCTCGGGTCATGAATTTGATCCCCATGTTAGGTGTAGATTACTACAAAAAATAAAAGTTTGCCACGATTATCTTTTTTGTTGGTATTACTATCTATAAATTGCATCTGTTTGATGACTGTCTGTACTAAGATTTTAAAGTTGGGAATAACTTCTAAAAATCTTTGTGTAAGAGATATTTCTGGGGACATTGGACATTTCTTAGAAATGTTTGTGCAACAATAAAAAGTATGGCAATCCCTCTTTCCTACTTTACAGTGTTAATTGTATTAATTCTTCTGTGGCAGAATAAAATTTGATTTCCTTACCAGTGTGTTATTTTTTCCCCCTCCAACTAACCATATGCTGATTGTACAAGATGGCTTGATGTCGACCTCAGAAAAAATTGTCAGATCAATGCTGGAAAAAAAAAAGACGTTAAACTCTAGATTTCTAAGTTTAAGAGCTAAAGAGAGAGGTATGTGTGAGAGAGAAACAATTTGAAAGATACAGTAAATCATTTCTTACTTCATCCTTTCCTCTAACCTCCCAAACCCTCGAAGATCTCTCCATGAAAGAGAGAAAGCTAAATTGGAAAGTCTGAAACACTTAGCAAAAGGTCTGTCATTGTGGTCTTCCCCAAACCTGTCAAGGATTAAGATGGGAGATGACGAGGAAATGTTGAAGTTGGGAGATAGGAAAGGAGAGAATTCTGGGCTATACTGAAAAGTTCTAGAAATCTAATAATCTAGCTAAGAGAGATATTAGAGACATTAGAAACAGAGATATTAGAAGCTCACTGCCTCGAGCTTCCTGTAGCACCCAGATGTCATGGGGTAGCATTTAAAATTGCTTGTAAACTCAGTGGAGAAAGCAGATGTTTGCTGGGAGGGGAAGAGAGGGAAGTTGAAGATGGGGTGGAAGATTGAGAGAGGCAAGGAGAATTTTATTATGGGAATCAGGGGACATACTCCACTGTCACATGGTGTGCACATTCTTCCTTGAGGATTATATGAATCGTGTCGCCTTGCCTCCATCTCAAAGGATCATCAGCATCAGGGGGTGTCTAGTGCCATTCAAGGACCCCTTTCTATTAGTAGACCAAACTACCAGATACGACAGGGTTCATCTTAAGTAGAAATCTTGGGAATAGGCAGCAGAGATTTTTTTTAAACTGTAGTTATTGCTACTTTCCCAACATTGCTCCAGTATTTTCTTAAGCCTTACCACTTCCCTCTCCACTCACAAGTCTTAAAACCATCGAAGATGAGAGAGACAGGGAAACAAAAATGCCAGAAAGAAGGCACAAAATTAAGATGTTTAAAACATCAAACACCAAGACTTGAAGTTAGACAACTGAATTATCATAAAATAATCATAATAACTCTACGACCACAGACAGTGCCATAAGAATAAACACGGATGTGATGTCAGGTTCCAGATACTGCTGTAAATCCCTTGTATAGATTAATACATTTAATATTCACAGCGCCCTTATAATTTAGTTACTCTTATTATCCCCACTTTATGAATGGGGAAACTGGAGCACAGTGGATCAATGTAACGTGCTTAGGGTGACAGCTATTAAGTGGCAGAGTCTGAGCCTTACTCTGTGCCCTTAAGCACTACATGACTACTTTATTTATGAAGGAAATATCACTGCATCTGCTACCCAGTTCTCTGACTTTCAGATTTATACGTACTTTATTCAGAGTTACATCCATTATCACAGGAACAAAATTCCACATTTTAGGTCTTTGTTAAAACTTGAGACTCAATAGGAAAAAAAAAAAAAGAAAATCATGTCCAAATGGACCTTTCTAATTGGATACTGGAAGAAAGCAACCTATGATAAGTGTGATGATCATATTTACTCCAAGGTCCTATTTTGTCATCTGATTCTCAGAGCTGCATAAATGATTTTCTATTGTGAAGAGTTCCTCTCAAGCCTTCCAATTTAGACCTTTTGTCTCCTGCAGTGAACACTCATTGGGAATACAGTTATAGCCAGGTAGGCTTGACCACTCATTATCCCTGGAGAACATGTCATGGGGGAATAGAAATTCACTTATGCCACAAGAAATTAAAACATAAAATATGTAAACACATACTGATAGACAATTTTTGTCTCTCACTGTCCATTTTCTCCTTTGGCTAATCGCATCACATTTAAAAATAGATTTTAAAATTATTTCCAGAACCCTCTCTTGGTGTGGAGGGGGGGGAAAAAAAAAGGTTTGCCCTTGTTTTTGTTCCACAGTTGTGAAAGCTGGAGGGAGGATTTGGTTAAGAAAAGAGTGGTAGAGTCTTGCTGTGTGTTCCATTGTAGAGTAAACAGCCCCAGTCTTTTATTCAAGGCAGATCAAACCATGGCCACATTATTAGTTATTGTTTAGCTGCCTGGGTTTAGGATGAAATTACCCTGCTGCCCAGGGACCCAACATTTTAGTTCTAGATCCAGCAGGGCTCTTAACACAAGGCACAATGCTTAGTGGCACTGTCAGCCATTTAACCTAAAAAGAACATGCTGTAATCAAGTGGGGACTATTTGACTGTGTCACACTTGGGTCCCATTTCAGGGAGCTTAGGAAACTTGCCACTGAGTTTTAAAGGGAGAAGAAAAGAAAACACAGAAAATGCTCCAAATGGGGCAAGGGTAAATTTCCTCTACATTTAAATTAAAAAAAAAAAAAAAAAATATATATATATATTTAAATTTAAATCCTCTACATTTAAATTTAAATATATATTAAATTTAAATTTAATATATATTAAATTTAAATTTAATATATATAATATATATTACATATATATAAAATTCCATATATATTTTAGTTTTCAACTTATCAACATGTCCCCATTTTGAGAAAGTTGGATTGATGGCTTTATGTGTAAGTTACTATCCGATTCCTAGTTTTTCACCCATGAATCAGGAGCTCAGGAAAATCAGAAGACCCCCAAATGTAATATTTAAGCCATCTTGGTTGCTACAACCCTTGAGAATGGGATCTAGTTCTTAGCAAGAATAATGTTACCTGCCACCTAAATAAATGCTAAGATTTAGTGTGTGGAAATAATAAAGCCAGAAAGATGAAGTGGATTCTAGATATATTAAATCTGGGATAGTCTCAGATAACAGGCTTAAGCAATAAAGTGAAACTTTCATCCTGTATTCATAATGTCAGTGTTACTGTGGAAAGGCTAGCTTGAAAATACAAGCACCCACAGTTGTCTTCTTAAAAGAATTTCTTCAGACATTTTTTGAAGTCCCTTTCAACATGGAATAGTAATGTCACCAACTGGGGCCCCTTGAGTTTTGATAGGAAGGATTCCTGCTGACATCCTAGTGTTAGGGAGGTTTCTTTTGAATAATTTGAAATTGAAGGTATTTCTGTGTGGACAAGTACTCATTCCAAGATGAGAGAATTACTTTGGAAAAATTGGGCCTAGATCAAAAAAGGACTTGGATGGCTGTCCCATTTTTTAAATTGTGGGGCAGAAGACTGAGGGGTTATAGTTTGGGGAGGGCAGATGCATTGTTATTTGTCGAATCAAAAACTGACGTTTTCAAGTGCAGAATTCACTACAAGCTTGAAGTGAAATTAAAAAATACATAACCATTGAGTGTGCTTCTCTCCACTGTTGTGAAGAAACAGCAATCCTATTTGTTCTGTTTGGAAGATCCCAGATGTGGGATCAGAAGTCCTAGGTAGAACCCTGGATTTCTTAACTAGCTGGGTAATGAACAAATCAGTTCATCTCACTGAGCCTCAGTTTGCTTAACTATATATTGGAGTTGGTAAGGTATTGTCTAATTCATACGGTTCTTATAATAACCAGAAGAGAATAATACATGTGAAAATGTATTACAAACTGTAAAGAGAAACTGTAGATGTAATAATGGAATTGTCATTAAGAAGTTAAGAGGTGGTGAAGGAATAAACAGGCACTTGAAAGCAAGCTTCCTAATAGCCAGGACATTATTTTGTTCAGTGATAGATCCTCAGTACTGAGAGCACAGGCAGGCACATGTAAGTGCTCAGTAAATAACTGTTGAGTGCAGAAATAAATAATTATCTCACTTCTCTCAAGAAGGGCTAGGAACATTGTCCCTTTACCTTGGGGTTCTTAAAAAGTTCATGCCTTTGCCAGCAATGCAAAACCAATCTAAATCTCTTTTTTTTTTCCTTAGTAAAATGAGAATATTATCTCACTTTCCATTCTCGAGGGAGAAGATGCATTGTCAAATTTGATCTCTTTCGGTAATGAAATATTGCAAAAAAAAATGTGTGTGTAATTCATATACACATCAAGACATCAAGTTAGGTCAATAGAAATGTTAGCAAAATTCAAAATTTATATCTGCTATACTAATACTGCCCATTATGAAGTTTAGCTCATTAACAAAATGCATGATTGCTAATGGCCTTGTGAATTATGAGAGGAAATGATAAAAATAGTTGGCCTNAGTTTAGCTCATTAACAAAATGCATGATTGCTAATGGCCTTGTGAATTATGAGAGGAAATGATAAAAATAGTTGGCCTGTACACACACACACACACACACACACACACACTCTCTCTCTCTCTCTCTCTCTCTCTCTCTCTCTCTCTCTCTCTCTCTCATCCCAGTTCTGGTCTTTAATTTAAATTGTGACCTTACAATAACCACTAGAAAAAAAATCCTCAGTTTTAGGATAGGAAATGTCAAACCACTCCATCATAGTTTGGATGGTTTTTCCCATTTCTTGCTATCTTTCAGAAATAAAAATCCATTGCTGTGGAAGAAGCTCTTTATAATGGCAACTAAGCTTGCAAAGTATGAGTCATCCAGTAGCAGAGTATACCAGATAGCATCAAATAAAAATTTGTGATAGTTTTTGTTAGAATTGGACTGAATTTTATTTTTATGCTAGCAGGAGAGAGAGGGTTTTCTAAAGTATTCATTGTATAAATAAGTATGCTGGAAAGATATTTAAAATACCTAAAAGAAATAATTGTTTTCAAAATCCCTCTGGTATTTGAAAAGTGCTGTTTATAAACAATTAATTGACGTACTACTCTAAATCATCCTTATGCATGTATGAAAAAAAAGATGTCTAAAGACCTCTTAGAAAACATTTTGTCTCTTTTTTACCATTCATTGTCTATATTGAAAGCTATAAAAGTGACTTGAAAGCTTTCTAAAATTCAGGGGTTTTGTTTTGTTGGATGTATTTACATGTTCACACTGGAATCTGCACACCCCTCCACACACACATATACGTCTACCCACACGTAGTCTAAAATAGTGAGGTTTTACTGTATTCTCTTCCCACCCAAAGAAAATTGTATGTTGATGACTTGCTTTGTCTATGAAAAGGAAGAGTAGGGATCCCTAGTGACTGCATGGAGCCCCTGTTCCTGGGCCTTGCACAACTTCCCCAAGATAAGCAGTATGAAAGCCTCCCCCAAGGGGCTGTGCCTTGTATACATGGAAGGGTAATTCTTAACTGTCTCTCACCCGGGTTTTGGCAAAGAGCAGAGATCATTGAGGCCACAATTCCTTGGGGAATGGTCTGCATTACTTGTCCACTTACTCGAGTGATGGTCCTGGTGGAATGTCTAATTGATGGAACTGCCTGGTGTTTATTGTTCTAATGGTCCTGAAGAAAGTCTGGATGATTCTCCATTAACCCACAATGAAACTCTAGGGGAGCATTTCCGCAGCACTTCAGAGCTTGTTAACCTAAAAGTAATTGGGCATATAAATTTGGAGGGTCTTATTTGTTCTGCCAGCACTCAGTGGAAGAAAAGAATGGCCATATTTACTCTATTTAAATATTCCATTCAAAGGAAATATGCAGAAGTGATGCTAACTATCCCAGAGTCCTGAAAGAGAACTTGGAAAGACACCACAGCACATGCATGAACCATTAGACCACTCACATTTGATCACAAATAGCCACATGTGGCTGCTCTAGCATTTGAACCTTTATTTGTAGTAGCAGATAAAACAACAAATGCATCCAGTCATGAAAATACTACCCTGGCTCATTGTACTATGGCTTTCTGCACTTTATCTTTAGCTGGTTAATACTGGCAATTCAGGGCAAACAGGGTATTGGAGAGTGGGGAAGGGACATGATAGAATTAGGCATGGATATGATAAATCGATGCAGAAGAACATTTTAAGAATTTGGTGGGATAGATAGGTAATTGTTAGGAAGTTACGCATCAGGGAAGAGTCTTCAAGAGAGTAATCACAGAACTGAAGGGAGAGAGCAAGGATGGAGAACAGCGGATGGGGCTTAGGGAAAGTAAGCGTTGGAAACGGTTTGCCATGCTTCAGTTCAGCTTCATTCTGCTGAATAGTCATGGTGTGATTACTGCTGCATTTTTCTCTGACCCACAGCTTTTGTTTGGCGCCCAGCCTGGAGTGCTTTAAATAGTTGTGACCTTTGATGGTACAACTTCTTCTTTGTATATCCTCCTTGCATGCACACACACACCTTCAGATAATGCAGTAAACAGATTGATAGCCACCCTCCTGGGAGAGTCATGTAGGTGCAGAGTGGTTCAATTCTTTGAACCATTAATAACTGACTGACAAGTATTCAGATTGGTTTCATTCTCCAGAAGTGTTTGTGAGTGAAACAGGCTAAGGCATAGGCATCTCGGATGATGAAACTCACTTGTTGTAATAAACATTACTTGCCCTTTATTTTAAATCTTCTTGGCCTCGTTTGCCTCTGAATCCTTTGGCCATCTTTTATAGTTCCAGAAATCACTGTGATGATCAACTTCATGTGGACTCCAAACCATATATGTGGGCACAGACCAAAAGCCCTCTGCCATACCCCTGTCATGTGCCCTTCACCTTCAGCCCCAGAGCTTCCCTGTGGATGCTCAAGCATGTGGTTTTACAAGGTTGTTCTGCACCCATGCATGTGTAGTTAGGAGGCGTGGAGGAATTACTACTTCACAGCACAAACCTTTGAACAATGGGGAAGAGTGTGCAGCTTATAAATTTCCCTCTCATTCTCCTTTAATGGACTGTTCAGTTAAGCACTTGGAGGACATCTATGGATAGTGGGAAATACTAGGGATAAAATCTATATTTACGGGGAAAAATGAGATTTGACATTGTAGCATGGACTAGGTTGTTACAGCAGAACATTAGAGGGGATTACTAAGTAATTCACATCTTCCTGTTATAAAGTATAGCATTTTAGTAATTGTCTGAACTTCTATAAAATATATGCTTTTATTCTCAGATTTTAGATGGTTAGCAATGTAGATGTGGCTTCTGGTTTAGAGAACTTCAGAAATCATCTACAACAAACAAGAGAACATCGGTGTCCAGTCTAAAATAATATAATCTCATCTCACGTGAAGCCTGAATATTTCTTGCATAAAAATGATGGCTGTCTCAGCTATGGCACAGCCCAAAAATAAAGTACCTCATTTTGTATGATGAAACTGATGAGGTCCAGGATGATATCATGTCCCTGAGGTGGGAAGAAGCACTGTAATCAATTTCTGTGAAATCTTTCTTAGAATATGGAGAGCCTGTCTTTTTGGTTTTTCAGAGCCAAGTTATGTTATAAATTGGTGGTCATGTATTATACCACTTTTGGACAAAATAAAACCAATTCCAAAAATTCCAAAAATTTTAGTTGACTTCATTAAAGACATTAGGCACTCATTTGATACATTCTTTGGAATATATCATGACACGTTTGGAGAATATGCATTCCGGGACCCTAAAACTATATACTGGGGAGAATAATTATGTTGAAAGTAATCTTTAAGGAAGAGTCATCTAAGTCTGACTCTGGATTGACATCATAGCCTGAACGTGTTACATGCATGGTTCATATACTGGGGGCAAGAGTCTTTTGTATGGAGGCAAAGATTTCAGATTGTTTCCTGTGTCATTGATTCTGTGGCTTTTTGGTATAGACATTTTCACAAAGATCAGCATAAGACTTGTGGTTTTTGAGCATTTAGATTCTCTACACCCAAATCTTATTACAAAGATGGTTTGATGGTGTAAGAAACTCAACTTCTTGGAAGTGTAAGTGTGAAGATGTGGTTATTCATTAATCTTGCTTTCAGTTGATAGGCTTATCGAGGAAATGGTTTCAGACTTCTGATGCTACCCTAATAGACAGAAATTATTTTCTTCTCCAACATTCATCAGGAATTATTATTTGAAAAATAGATTTTGGAGGCCAGAGTCAAGGTCTTATTGGGAAAGGATGGTGTTGAAGACTATCTTGGAAATACTCATCTTGGGAGATCAGATATTCTTGATCAGGGCATATCAGGATAAGAACATCCATAAAGTAATGTCTGAGGTTTCCTAAGCCACTGGGGACTTAAGGAATGTACAAACATGGTTCAGGGGCTTTTTTTTAAAGGGAGAGGAGTGAAAAAGAAGTGCGACATTAAATACTAGAAATAAGCAGTTAATTCTAGGAAGTACTGATTTTTCTGAAGTTCTTGGTGAGTTAGTTAACCAAAACTAAGATTACTTTTGTGAGTATTATTTGTTTCATTTAAAGATCACAGAAAACTCAACAATGGCCGATGAATTTCACATTTATAAACATTAATATTCAATTTCACCTAAAATATCACCAATGCTTTCCCTTCATTGCATCCATCTCGTTTCTAATTATTTCTCTTCCGTAAATATTTTTTCACTAGATCATAATTACATAAGTGCAGTGACCATGTCTGTCGTGCATAAAGTTACATACCTGGAAGTCCGTTATTAACAAATGTTTGTGAAATTAATGAATGAATGAACTAAAATAATTTAGTATCCCTTTGTTGATGATATTAAAATTGGACCGTTAGAAAGAAAGAAAAAACTCATCCAGATACAGAAAATTGTCTTGTTTTTTTCGATTTATCCATTTTTGTTATTTACCAAATATGTGTTGAGAATGTTGTATATACCTAATGTCATGCAATGTACTAGGAATTTTCAGGGAAACAAAAAAAAACAAGCAAAAAAACACAAGACAAACATCAAAAATGGTTTCTGACTGCATTGAGATCTCATTTACTAAATTTTAGGATAATATAAAGGAAAACATTGTCCACAATTTCTGTATCACAAAACAAAAGGAATCATAAAGAATTGACATGTAATAAAGTTTAGAATATGCATTCACATACCACCTTCCTAAATTTGAGCATATTACTTACTTTTTATAAGGGAGAAAGCAAACTATCCTCCAAAATATATTATTATCTTCCCCCAAAATAATAGGGGACTCTGTTTTTAGTGAATTACATGATTGCTCAAAATAAAAGCTATTTATTTTCTTAGAGTTTATATGTGTTGCTCTGAAAAATAGGATATAAATATAAGCAATGTGTACAATTCTCTATGTAGCCTAGAAAGAAAGGGGCATGCTCTTCTCTTCATCTGTTATCTCTTTCTTCTGTCCTGGAAAATGGATGTGTTGTTGAGCCATCTGGGTTGATAAAAACAAAGGACATATTCTATGGGCTGTGGAAGTACAAGATAAAAATGATCTTTAGCCTTTAACAAAATCATAAAATAAACTAGCGTACAAGCTCTGATTTTTACATGATAAAAGGGGAGAAGCCACCAGAAAAAATATATATATATATGTAGATGAACCACAATTGACAAGATTGAAAGAATTAGACACTCCACAATCATAGACTCATTAGGAGATGAAAGAAAAAAAAGCTTCCTCAAGTAACTGAAAAAACAACTAGAACTATATCAGTGTATCAATAGAAGATACAAACAACACTACAAACCAAGTTCATTTCATTGATTTCCTAGAACACTTCCTCCAATGACTGTGGAAAGTACTATCAAGTACACATGATACATTTTTCAAAATAGATCATAAACTAGATTATAAAATCTTACAAATTTAAAAATAAAACAGTGCTCTCTGGCCAACATATGATTAAAATTAGAAATCAATAACAGTAAGATACCTAGGAAAGCTCCAAATATCTACAAATTAAACACCACAACTCTAGATTATTCATGAACTGGAGACAAAATGACAGAAGAACGAGAAAGCACTTTGACATTAATAACAAGGGAAAAAAGAACTTACTGGTTGCAGCTAAAACAAGACGAAGAAATTTATAGCTTTGCTTAAGTGAGCCATGTTTTAGTCTTTTTTTTTTTAAGATTTATTTATTTATTTGTTTGACAGAGAGAAATTACAAGTAGGCAGAGAGGCAGGCAGAGAGAGGAGGAAGCAGGCTCCCCGCCGAGCAGGGAGCCTGATGTGGGCCTCGATGCGAGGACCCCGAGACCATGACCCGAGCTGAAGGCAGAGGCTTTAACCCACCGAGCCACCTAGGCGCCCGCCATGTTTTAGTCTTGAGTTTTATCAAATTTTAACACTTTTCTTAATCCTTACCTCATAATTTTTATTTTTATTTTATCATTTTTAATTTGTATTTTAAGTCCAGTGTAGTTAAAATATATTGTTGTATTAGTTGCAGGTGTTCAATATAGTATTTCAACAATTCTGTGTATTACTCAGTGCTCATGACAATAGGTGTACTCTTAATCCCCTTCACCTAAGGAATTTTTAACTTTAAATGTGTATTTTAGGAAAAAAGACAGATCTAAAATCAATGACCTAAGTTTCCAACTTAAGTAGCAAGAAAATAAATCAAGAACAAAGTAAAACCAAAGTAGATAGATAGAATACAAGAAATGATAAAAACAAGAGAAAAATGAAATAGAAAAATTAACAAGATTTTTAATAGAGAAAATAAACAATGTCTAAAGCTAGTTCTTTGATAAGACTAATAAAATAAAATAACATAGGTTTTCTAAAAATAAAGAACATAAATCACCATTGAGAAAAATGAAAAATAAGTTATCACTACAGATCTTAAAGATATTAAAACAGTAAGAGAACAGTATGAACAATTTTATACTAATAAACATAGATGAAATTGACTAGGTCTGGTAAAAATACAGGTTGTCCAAATTGGCAGAAGAAAAAAAGGAAAGTCTGAATAAATTAAATATATCTGTTTCTATTTTAAAATTAGAACTTATATCAAATCTTTTCCCCAAAAGAAAACTCCAGGCTTAAATGGCATTGCTAAAGAATTCCATCAAACATTCAAGGAAGAGATAACTTGAATCCTATAGAAACATTTCAAAACTTAGAAGAAGAAACACTACTTAAAATCATGTTATTAGACCAACATCACTGAGCATATGGTTTGGAAGACTTAATATTGTTAAAATGTAATTCTTCCAAAATTGATCTATAGACTCAAAATAATCCAATAAAAATTACAGCAGGATTTCTTTTAATAGAAACTGATCAAGTTATTGACATGAAAATGCAAAGAAATTAGAATAACCTATGATTTCTTTTAAACAAAATAAACTGAAGGATTTACCTGTTTTCAAGACAGCAACCAAGAAAGTTTAATTTTGGTAAAAAGTTAAGCATGTAGATCAATGGAACTGAGTAATGAGAAATAAACTAGACAAGTACAGTCCATTGATTTTCCACAAAAATACAAAGGTAATTCAGTAGGAAAATGAATGTCTTTTCAACAATCGTTGCTGGATGGGTGCCTGGGTGGCTCAGTGGGTTAAAGCCTCTGCCTTTGGCTCAGGTCATGATCTCAGGTTCCTGGGATGGAGGCCCGCATCTCAGCAGGGAGCCTGTTCTCTCCACTCTCTGCCTGCCTCTCTGCCTACTTGTAATCTCTCTCTGTCAAATAAATAAATAAAATCTTTAAAAAAAAAACAATTGTTGCTGGATTAATTGAGTATTCATATAGGGGAAAAATTAACTGATTAATTTCTCTAATCACATACATAAAAATTTACTCAAAAATATACAACTTCTGGGGGTAAAAAAAAAGACAATATTTGCAAACTTGGGGGCAATAACAGATTCTTAGATAAACACAAAAGGCATAAACCATAAAAGGAAAAAAGCATAATAATATGGACTTCAAAAAACACAAAACAAAACACAAACAATACTTTGCTATTTGAAGGACACCACTGAGAAAAAAAACAAGCCACCTTTAGTGGAAAAAAATTATAACATATCAAAGGACTTTCAATCAGAAGATAAAAAGAAACTTTGCAACTCAATAATAAGAAAACACCATAATAAGAAAATGAGTAAAAGAAATGATGGGAGATCTCACAAAAGAAGTTCAATAAGCACCTAAAATGATGCTTAATATCATTAGTCATCAGATAAATACAAATTATAATCAAAATGAGACAACTCTATACAAATATTAGAATGATTAAAATTAAAATGACTGACCATACCAAGTGTTGGTGAGAATCTGGAGGAACTAGAAATCTCTTACAATTCTTTTGGAAATGTAAAATGGCCATAATCATTTTGAAAAATAGTCTGGTAGTTTCTTAAAATAGTAAATACTTATTAATCAATGTAATCATTCCACTTCTGGTTATCCTCTAAAGAAAAAGGAATGCATAGGCCCACACTTATGCATGAATGTTCTTAACATCTTTATTTATAGTAGTCATCAAATGGAAAAAGTATCCATCAAGTAAATGGGTAAAAACATTGTAGTATATTCATATCCAATAGAATAGTACTCAGCAATGAAAAGGAAAATAAAAGCAACTATATACATTTATATATATAATATGTATTTATATATTATTTTTATAATATATAAGTATATATTATGTAATATATTAATATAGTCTTATATTAATTATACAGGATATATAATATATATTATATAATATATAATTAGATTATTAGATTAATTATATATTAATATACTATATTACTGATTAGATATAAAATTAATATATTGCATATTTGTTATATATTAATTATATATATGTTATATATTTATATACTACTATATATAATACATATTATATATACAAAATATGTAGGCAAGTATAAAAATCTTTACAATGAGTGGGATGCCTGGGTGGCTCAGTCGGTTGAGCGCTGGACTCGATTTCATCTCAGGTCACGATCTCAGAGTCCTGGGATCAAGCCCCATGTTGGCTTCTGCACTCAGAGGAGTACCTGCTTGAGATTCCCTCTCTCCCTCTCCCTGCTTGCACTCTCTCTCTTTTTCTCTAAATAAATAAATGAAATGAAATCCTTTAAAAAAAAATTGGGGGACACCTGGGTGGCTCAGTTGGTTAAGCAGCTGCCTTCAGCTCAGGTCATAATCCTAGGGTCCTGGGGTTAAGTCCTGTATTGGGCTTCTTACTCGGCAGGGAGCCTGCTTCTCCTCTGCCTGCTTGTGTGCTCTCTCTCTCTCTCTGAGAAATAAATAAATAAAATCTTAAAAAAAAAAAGAAAAAAAAAATCTTTGCACTGAGTGAAATAAACCAGGTGAGAAAGAGTGTATATAGTTGCAGAAGGGATATCTGTGATTGTCTGAGGTTGAGAGTGAATGCACGAATAAATTGAAAGTGCCATAAGGAAATTTTTAAGGATGGTTGCAGTACCATTAGCTTCATGGTAGTGAGGGTTTCACATTCTGACAATATTCCAGAACACATAAAAACCATATCTTTTAAGTCTGTGCAATTTATTTTACTTCAACTGAAAATCAGTGATTGTAAAAATTATGATAATTATAATAAGAGTATAAAGAAAAGGGCCATAAACTTACTGGGAAATTTAGGAAGGATTTTTGGATAAGGTAGTTATCCTTAATGGCTTAATGGGCTTAAGGATAAGCCCATTGGGCTTGATGTCACAAGCTCTGTATGTATGTGTGTGTATATATATATACACACACATATATGTGTATATATGTGTGTGTATATATATGTACATATGTATATATATGGCATATATATACACACACACATATACACAAATATATATATACATATATATACATATGTATATATGTACACATATATATGTATTTTTTTCATATACAATACACAGTGCTCACTATATATAACACATACCCTCCCCAATGTCCATCACCCAGCCACCCCATCCTTCCCACCCTCTTCCACTCTAGCAACCCCTCAATTTGTTTCCTGAGATTAAGAGTCTCTTATGGTTTGTCACCCTCTCTGGTTTTGTCTTATTTCATTTTTTCCCTCTCTTCCCCTATGATCCTCTGCCTTGTTTCTCAAATTCCACGTATCAGTGATATCATATGACAATTGTTCTCTGATTGATTTATTTCACTTACCATAATACCCTCTAGTTCCATCCACATCATTGTAAATAGCAAGATTTAATTTTTTTGATGGCTACATAATATTCCATTATGCAATGGAATATTACACCACATCTTCTTTATCCATTCATCTGTTGATGGACATCTGGGCTCTTTCCATTGTTTGGCTATTGTGGACATCACTGCTATAAACACTGGGGTGCTCAGGCCCCTTTGGATCACTACATTTGTATCTTTAGGGTAGATACCCAGTAGTGCAATTGCTAGGTCATAGGGTAGCTCTATTTTCAACTTTTTGAGGAAACTCCATACTGCTTTCCAGAATGGCTGCACCAGCTTGCATTCCCACCAACAGCGTAGGAGGGTTCCCCTTTCTCTGCATCCTCGCTAACACCTGTCATTTCCTGACTTGTTAATTTTAGCCATTCTGACTGGTGTAAGGTGGTATCTCACTGTGGTTTTGATTTGTGTTCCCCTGATGCCAAGTGATGTTGAGCACTTTTTTATGTGCCTGTTGGCCACTTGGATGTCTTCTTTGCAGAAATGTCTGTTCATGCCTTCTGGCCATTTCTTGATTGGACTATTTGTTCCTTGGGTATTGAGTTTGATGAGTTCTTTATAGATTTTGGATACTAGCCCTTTATCTGTTATTTCATTTGCAAATACCTTCTCCCATTCTGTCGGTTGCCTTTTGGTTTTGTTGACTCTTTCCTTTGCTGTGCAAGAGCTTTTTATCTTGATGAAGTCCCAATAGTTCATTTTTACCCTTGCTTCCCTTACCTTTGGCGATGTTTCTAGGAAGATGATGCTGTGGCTGAGGTCAAAGAGGTTGCTGCCTGTGTTCTCCTCAAGGTTTTTGTTGAATTCCTGTCTCACATTTAGGTCTTTCATCCATTTTAAGTCTATTTTTGTATGTGGTGAAAGGAAATGGTCCAGTTTCATTCTTCTGCTTGTGCCTGTCCAATTTTCCTAACACCATTTGTTGAAGAGACGACTGTTTTTCCATTCTTTCCTACCTTGTCAAAGATTAGTTGACCATAGAGTTGAGAGTCCATTTCTGAGTTCTCCATTCTGTTCCATTGATCTGTGTGTCTGTTTTTGTGCCAGTACCATACTTTCTTGATGATTACAGTTTTGTAATAGAGCTTGAAGTCTGGAATTGTGATGACACCAGGTTTGATTTTCTTTTTCAACATGCCTCTGGCTATTTGGGGTCTTTTCTGGCTTCATACAGGTTCTAGGATTATTTATTTCATTTCTGTGAAAAAAGTTGACAGCATTTTGATAGGGATTGCATTAAATATGTTGATTGCTCTAGCATAGACATTTTAACAATATTTGTTCTTCCAATCCATGAGCGTGGAATGTTTTTCCATTTCTTTGTGTCTTCCTCAATTTCTTTTATGGGTATTCTATAGTTTTCTGAGTACAGAGACTGCCTCTTTGGTTAGATTTATTCCTATGTATTTTATGGTTTTGGGTGTAATTGTAAATGGGATTGACTCCTTAATTTCTCTTTCTTCTGTCTCATTGTTGGTATATAGAAATGTAACTGATTTCTGTGCATTGATTTTATATCCTGCCACTTTATTGAATTCCTGTATGAGTTTAACAGTTTTGGGGTGGAGTCTTTTGGGTTTTCCATTCCCGTGTATATCTTTTTTTAAGATTTATTTATTTGTTTCAGAGAGGGAGAGCATGAGCAGGAGAGGCAGAGGGAGAGAGAGAATCTCAAGTAGACTCTGTGCTGAGTGCAGAGCCCAAGTTGGGCCTTGATCTCATGACCTGAGCCAAATCCAAGTGTGGATGTTCAACTGACTATATTTTTAGAAGACCACAGGGGGGCTGCTGAAATTTTTCTTAAATTTATATTTGGGTGCACAAAATTTCTTTCCTAGTTTTCAAGTGTCGGTCAGAAGAAAAAAGAAAAAAATTTTGGTTGCAGATCTTGGCTTATAAACTATTTCATTTCCTTCATCTTTCAGAGTTGAGGATACTTTGGAGGGACTATATCTCATTGTTACATCAGAGGTTCCAGGAGAGGCACAGATATAACTTCCTGCTGGAAAACTCAGTCAGGGCAGAGGAGAGGTGCTAGAACCTGTTGGGATAGGCTTAAGTGGTTAAGCACATCTGGACTTCCCTGCACTGGGCTTCTTCAGTTCCTTCTGTTCGAAATTTTAAATACACCTGAGATTTTAAAAAATACATAAACATTTTAAAAATGAAAACAAAACATTTATATGTAAAAATGTATTATTAATAATATACTCATATATGTAATTAATACCAATATTTTATAGAGAGACAGAAGACAGATTACACTTGCTCTTCAAGTAAGAAATTTGCCTAAAAGCCCTCCTTTGATCATCTCTTCCCTTCCTTTAGTTTCCCTTTCCCTAGCAATGACTTCATCCCACAAGTCTTTCCCTGTTTCTCTCCAAACTCTCCATGCTTGCCCTTTCAGCCACTGCCATGCTCTTCTATTCCTTCAGCTAGTTCCTCCTCACCTAGCAAGATTTAGGAAAACAAAACAAAACAAACAAACAAACAAAAAACCCTATTATTTTAATCACAGCTCTCCTACCTCAGACTTCCTCTTATCTCCTCTTGCTAATGTGGAAATAAAGTTTGTGGTCAGCTTGATATTTGTTTCTGAGCAGCCAATTATTTCCTTTCTAGATGCTTAGAGAATTTTGTTTTCCTTACAATAAAATTTTAAAATTTTACCAAGAGAAGAATATCTTAGTATTTTAAAAGTCATTCCCGTGGGAAGTTTTCAATATTGTTTATCAAATACTTCCTCTCAGAGCATTTGATAGAAGGGGCTTTCCTGATCTCTTGAATTTCAGTGTAGCCATGTGACTTACTTTGTTTGATGAGATGTGAGCCAAAAGATAATGCACCATTTCAAGGTAGAAGTTCTAAGAATCACTGTGTGATTTACAGTATTTCCTTTTCCTGCCTTGCAAGTCACAAAAGTACAAAGATGGAGCCTCCAGAACTCTACACCCACTGTAGATTTATCGCATGAGCAAGAAATGACCTTTTGTTATTTTAAGCCACTGAAATTTGAAGATCTCTTTTTTAGTTCAACTTGTCATTCCTCAGTGATGACAGTGCTAAGATTCTGATGCTTTAAGGTCTTTGATTAAAGAATGAAAAAGCAAAACAAATTACATAAGTCAAAAGCAAAACAAAGAAATTAAAAAAAGAGCTTGAATTCTGTTTCTAGCTCAGCAAACTTCTTTTATCATATTTCCCTTATATTTTAGTTCCTATTAGTTATTTCTCCACAGCAGTCTGTAATTCTCAAATGAAACTCCATTCAGTTATCTTAAATTTTATATGTTTTATATTTTATCATTTATGCTTTCTTCCTGAATCATGGTGGTATTTTTTAACCTTGTCCTCTAGATCACTGGTTATTTATTTGCTTATTATTTAAAAGCTATTAATTTAAAACTTCTTCCTAATGCACATAACTAAGTGGATTTTTTTTCTCTATAAGACAGATACTTGGGATAAAATTTCTAAGATCATAAATATGTAAATCACTAATTTTCATAGATATTGTCAAAATCTTAAAGTTAAGTCAATTGATAATCTCTCTGAGAATTAGTAAGTACCAATTTCCTACATTCTTAATAACTCTAGATATTAACATAGTTTAAGTTTGGTCCAACTAGTGGCAGATTGTCCAAGATTGTTTATATTTGCTCTCTGTGATGTCTGTCTATACTCGCATGGGTCCTACAGTATCCCAGCATGCCCTGCTCACTCTTTTTTTTAAATCACTTTTCTTGTATATGAATATGTTCTTTGACAGGAATTTCAGGAATTATTTGACTCAGTGAACTTCCATCAAGCCAACTCAACTTCTTGCTTTGTTGAATCTTGTGAGCTCTTGAGTCTCAGTAGTCTGTTATGGGGGATTATGGGGGACATGCCATCAAAGAAGTAATAGCTGTGTCTTGCTCAGAAATTGTTCCCAGAGAGCCAGGAGATCAACTGCCTGTTGAGTTTTTGTTTTTCTTTTATTTGTTTGTTGTGTGTGTGTGTCTGTGGTGTGTGTGTGTGTGTGTGTTTCTTTGCTTGTTTTCGTTTTATTAGTGCAGCACCTTCATCTGAGATTTCAGGACAAATTGTCAAAGAGTAAAATTATGTCCCTTCTGTCCTAGTTCAGAAGGTAAATCAACTAGAGTATAAAGCAAAAGTGTTTCTTCACAGTTGTGGAAATTTCTCTGGACCTCACTATATGAATTCTTCTCATTTTTAGTTTACAGTTCTGTTCAATTTCCTTTTCATATAGGTCTCGAGTATTTTTACGGAACATTTGGAGGTTGAATGTAAGATAAGGCTAGTAGCCTATTTATTAGCTCAAAATGCTGCCTTATCTGTTTTTCTCAGTATTTCCCAGGACTCTTATAATGACATGTAAGTGAAAAGTGAGTCTTTCCAAATATTGTGCCGAAGATCTCAAAACAAGGACGGAAAGTTACAACTAGAACCAAGGTTGTTTTAAATTGTGAGTTCTCTTCATTACATCATGGTGTTTTGGGGTACAGTTCAGTGGTAGAGCATTTGACTGCATCATGGTGTTTTCTTTAACATGGTGATAGAATAGCTCTTAAAATGTATCTATGTTTTCAAGCAATCTTTCAATAATGTATCCATTTCATAAGAAAAATTCTACCAAAAGAAGGAATAATGCAAGTCTTTCTGGGGTTTAGGTGGTCTCATGTCCTTTAAATTGCTTCTTTGTTCAACACCTGGGAAGTTCCTAATCCTGGAGGCAGAGCCTGAAAACAGAAAGCAGCCAAACATGAATTAGTGCTCTGTACTGGCCCATTAGGCTAACGAAGTAGGTGAAGGGAAAGTACCATTCTTCTACTCTTCTATTGTGCATTGTAACTCATTGCATAGACAGGTAAAGGTGTGTAGACAGCCTTGATTTTGTAATCTGGGCATGAAGAAGAGAAGGCCATTTCTTATTGTTCAAGCAACTACACATCACACGGGGAGCCTGGGGGTTGGAGGTGGTGTCTCTCTCCACTGTGTCTCCTTTGCTCAGTGTTTTAGGAATAGAACACACCCATCAAGTGCTTACTGAACTGAACCAGGTGCTTTAAAGGGCACACACATCACAATTTTTTCATATAAGTTACTTCTTCATTACCTATGCTTACTTTCCAAAGAAAATACATTTCTGTGGAAGAAGCGTAGAGGATTTTATTCTCCTCTCTGTCACAGACTCAATTGACTTTATACAAGTGACAAAATGTCTGAGTTTTTTTTTTTAATCTGTCAAATAGGAAGAATACTCTCTACCTTAACAAACTGGAGTTGTATATGAAAAATATTGGGTATAAATTTCCTTTGATAGTGATTATGGCATGATACCTATTTGAATAACTGTATCAGTATTAAAATTGCATGCTTTCTGTGGTCTGATCATGTGTATCTTTAAAATGTGTGCTCCAAATTGTCAAAACGATAAAATTAACAGAAATCAGCTCATTGAGAATCAAGACTATTCACTAGTGACTGATGAAGATGACAGAAGATATCAAGTAAGTCAGATAGTTATGAATTATTAAATATTGGGGGGGTCATTGTGTAAACAATTCCTCTAATTATGGAAGATAGACCCCGAAAGCTATTAGGCCCCCACATCTACATGGGAAAGAAAAAAAATTCCTTCTTTCAGCTTTGAACTTACATAGAACTGAAATCAAAATGAATGAAGCACTTTGCTTGTATTCTAAGTGGAAAAACCAGAGATCAATATGAGCAACAAGGTCAATTAGAAAAGCCAAAAATGTGTATTTTTTAAAAGCTTAAAATCTTTTTATTGTGAGTTATAAATATGTGGGTCACTAGACACTACTGACAGGGCTTTCGATGCCAGGCAACTGTGGTATCAAAGCCAGAAGTGAGTCCTCTGGAAATTAAAAAAAAAATAGAAAAGGTTAAAAATAATTTTCTCCCATTTTAGGATAATACAAGTAATATTGAAGGTTAGAGATTAGTGAGGAAGAAAAAAATTATGTGCAGGTGCTTTTATTTCACATCTTGACTAAATTTACCCAATTTAAAAACACCTAAAATGCTGCTAATAAAAAATTAACTTTTTTCTTCAGATGGAGCTATTTTTATACAAAACTATAAATAGCAGGCATGTAAAGTATTCTCTTAGACTATATTATTCACACTGGATATGTAAAAGCTTTTGTAAAACAGTTGCAGTCTTAAACTTTGTAACTAGAAATTGTTATCCAATAGTAAATATGGAACTTACAAAAAATTTTTTTTAAGAAAGAAAGCCCAGTGGATGTGATAAAGGCCAATACACTGGCATGTAGGAAACCATGGCTTCTGCCCTTTTATATTTTAAATGCAGGTTTGCCCATAAAGCTTGTAAGTAGGAGCTCCTTACTAAGGCCCTTTTGCCCCCAGCTCTCCCTTGTCACCCTAATTACTGACCATTCATCTATCTTGACTTGAGTTAACACATTCCTGGAAAGACAGATATAGACTGATCTGGAGCCCTGCTACTTTTGCAGAGTCTGAAGTTGGCTTTTAATCCTTCCAGAGGAGTTAATTCTGTGAGAAAGTCTTATTGGATGGTAAAACTAGAAAATCATCTCTGAATACAGAAACCACAAACTCTGGCTGTCTACTTCAGAGTAACAGGTGTACCTGTCCCAGGCGACATTAGACTGTTTGATGTAAATGAAGCACTTGGCACACAAAAATCCATGCATCTCATCAATGCTAACTTTTAAGAGAGCATCTCATCTTATCCCAAGAGGAGTGGTAACCATGTCAACAGCAGAAGCCACAGGCTTCCTTTCCTTCCCTCTTCCCTTCCTCCTCAGTCCTGAAGTCAAAACACAGTCAGTCACAGTGCATTTGCAACAGGGCCGATATTGTTCCCACGGGGGCAAAATTTGGTTCTCCGGGCGGGGGAAGGATCTTGAATGTTACTCCAAAAACTCACATGACATAACATCTGTGTATTAAAATTATATGGGCAGGGGATAATTAGGGAAAAATACATCTAACTGAATAAAAGGTTGAGAAGCACTGCTGGAGTGTAACAGGGGGGAAATGGCTAAACATTTATTTATCTTGTTCAAGTTTTAAAATTAAATAAAATGTAATTTAAAAATATAAATGGTTAATGCACTCTGAAGGTCATGTAGGTAGGCAATAAATGGGGAAAAAAGTAAAAGCTGGAGGGGAAATAATTGCCATTTGTTAACAAAGCTGCCTGTTGGTGGGAACTTGAATATTGCTAAAAATTGGATGCTTTCCAGTTTGGAGTATGCGGGAGGCTGTGGAACTCTTTCTCAGAGTATGCTGGCAGAATGGAGGCACACACAATGTGGGCAGTAAATAAGCTGGTGTTTAACTCTTTTAAAGGGCTGAATCAGGAGAGAAGAATGCAGAACCATAGATACCCCTGATCTGCGTTGACTGGGGCAGACACTTGCAAGAGGCAATTAGGTGCCTCTTTGCATTCAATTCTTCATAGAGAGGGAAACTCATGACGTTCCACCAGAATGTTCCATGGTCTCTTTCAAGCTTGTTATTGATTTGGAGCCACTGAATGAAGACAAAATGCTGAAATCTATTTGGCGTCAGTTTCCCACTCTGCAGGGTAATTGGAGAGTCTTTGTAAATGAAGCTTGCTGATGATCAGGATTGAAAGATAAAGTTATTACACTATGTTTGGACTGGATAGAAAACTAAAAGTTTAGAAGCTAACACAATGCGGGGTAATAATAGCTTTGAAAATCCATTGTAACAAAGCTGTCATTTCAATAAAATATGGGCGATTTAAGAACTTAATCTCCTACCACACCTGAAACTGATGTCTTGCTGTAATCCAAGAGCTATTTAGAATAACAGAAAGTTGAGAGAACCCACGGCTTCTGATCCCACCTTATGTTTTCCTTTTTCTTTGAAAAGAGCTATGAATAAAAATATGAAAATAAGTGGACTCTGATGTCAGACTGCCCACTTGACTCTCTTTTTGGATGTCTAAAGGGCACCTCAAGGAGCATACTCAAAACCGAGCTCCTCACTTTCTGCCTCTTGAACTTACTCTTTTTGCCATCTTCCATATATATCTGTCAATGACAATGCTGGTCCAGCTGCTCAGGCCCAAATCCTTGCCTTTCATCTTGGCTTTTCTTTTATAGTCTATAGAGTTTATCATAAAAGCCATAGACTTGACCTTCTCCTGAACTTACCATTCGTTAGTATCCTTATTGCCACTCCTTCAGTTCAGGCTACCATCAGCTCACACTTGTATCATTGCATTAATCTCCTGTCTGGTATCCTTGCTTCTAATTCTCCCTAAAATTTTTTTTCAATAAAAGAGCCAGACCATTTGTTCAGTCATATCAGATCATGTCACACCTCTGCTCAAAACTTACAGATGGCTTCTGTCTCATAGTAAAAGTCAGAGTCCTTAGTAAACCTTGCCCCCTGGACACAAACATGCCTCATCTCCTCAGACTCCCCTTAGCTCTCTCTATTTCCATTCCACCATCTTCCTTGCTGTCTCTCAAACTTCCCAGGGGAGGAGGGAGTATGCTTCAGGGTCTTTGCATTTACCATTCTCTCTTCCTGGAATGATCTGTCCTCATGGATATTTCCCCATCTTCCTTCATGCCTTTATTCAAAAGTACACCCTGCTTAAAATTTTATACCACCTTTCACACAGTCCCACTCATGGAATTTTATACCCTCGTCCATATTTTAGTCACTTTCTAAGAGTTGTATAGTTCACCTATTAATCTTGTTTACTATTTTTCCGCTATTGAACTATAAACCCCATGAAGGCAGGAAATCTTGCCTATTTTATTCACTGATGTATTCCCATCACCTAGAACTCTGCCTTTCACATAATAAATACTTCCTAAATAAATAAGTGGGTACATTTCCAAGGGTTTTCTTTAGTAGCCCTGATGTCAAAGTTTGCTCAGCTGATAGAGCAGAGAAGAGCCTGCAGTACTTAGAGATAATTTTGAAAATGGTCTTACAGTCTCTGATCTGCCTTTCTGTGCTCCAGACTCTGCATTGATTCGGGGCTTCTGCCAGGCAAAGACAACTATCTTCATCACCCTGAGCCTGGGTCCCTGGTGGGCCTCCTCTCCCTGCTCAGTCAGGGACAGTGAAATCACTTCAGTCTTTCTCATCAATTTTCACCCAGACCATCAGGAAGAGACCCCCCTCTGGCCCTGGAAGAGGGCTGGATTAACTGCTGTGCCCAACTTTCCCAGGATACAAAACTTAATTAACTGATACCTTTATTTCCAAATGTTCTTTTTCTGCCCATGGAGAAAGGATGCCTTTGGGTTTTAAAACTGGCCAGTGCAGCCCAAATCTTCCACGACTCCCTTTTCTCCCTCATCCACTGAATGTATAACATGGAAATTGTCAAGCAAGCATGAGCTCTACAGAGCTTCCTGTGTCTGTGCTGGGAGCACAGGAGCACTGGATTTGAGTTTTGGAAGAAATAGGAATAAAGAGTGAGAGGAGCATGGATGCTATGCCAGGGTCTCACTTCTTACTCGCTCAGAAGTCTGAGTGAACCTGGCAGATGGGCTGGGCTTCAAAGGGGGAAGGAAGCTGTGCTGAGCTAACAGATTCAGAGACTGAATCACATCAGACTGAATGTTCATCCAGAATTATCTGAGAATACATAGCTAAGGAGCAAGAACTTGAATTGTGATCACAGAGCACAGCTGTGATCAGAGCCAGGAAAACAGTGTCAAGTTTCAAGTCTTTGGAGTGAAGATGTAAATGGAAGAACAAGAAGAGGTCAGATGAGTAATGTGACAAATCACCAAAACGTTAGAGCAGGCAATTCCTAACTGAGAACATGAATGATGACAGGGTGCTCAGGACCTGCTTTTATGAATACCAGTATTAAGGCAGCTTATCTGCTCTTTTTATTAATGAAAGAAATCAGCAATCACTTCTGGAATTAGTTGGGAAGAATGCCACTAATCCTGAAAAACCCTTATACCAACCACTGAAATCCAGTAGTACAGTAATTGATTTCCAGTGTATATAGAGAGTGCAGACCAATAAAAGCCCTTTGGAGGAGGCTGAATGATTGCATATGAAAAAAGACATATTTTGTTTCCTCCATTAGTCAGGTTACCGAAAGTTCTCTGCCTCCTAAAAACTGGGGGACTTGATTGGTCAAAGTATTTTGCATAAGGAACCTAAGAGTCATTCAATCAAAAGCATCAAAAGTACTGATGGAGTGTAAGTTGATGATTAGAACTGCAGGATTAAATTTTCACCCTATGCCCAACAATTAATTATATGATCCATGCTTTCAGTTTGCTAGAAAGCACCTTTTCCAGGTACTTTGATGGTTGCTTCAAGCTTATTCTTGGCTAGTCGGATGGGCTTGACATTAAAAACTCTTTGGGTTTGGGAAAAATGGCATCCAAGGACCAAAGCAGAACATAGGGCAATACTTATTCAAGGTGAATTGAATAAATGTAGCTCATGGGATAATGTAAATAACATTTGACTATACAGTCAAAATCATAATAGCAATGATAATGGTCAACACAGCCATCTTGGTTCAGACTGTGTGCTTCAAATTTCTGGCTCAGCTACTTAGATACTACTTGGCCTTGGTCAAGTCACTATTATTATTGTAACTATGAAAAGAATCCAGGCATCAAGTATAAATTTTACATGGAAAATAGGTATATGAAGAACATGTTCAGAGGCCAACAGTACTGGAAGATGTTTAAGGTATGGTACAATACTAAATACTAAACTTAGTTAAACTCCTGAGATTCAGGGCTGATGTTTCATTTATACATGGTACCAGTTCTATGCCACCAGACCCAA
The DNA here is from genome assembly GCA_002007465.1 of Ailurus styani. NCBI lineage: Eukaryota > Metazoa > Chordata > Mammalia > Carnivora > Ailuridae > Ailurus > Ailurus styani. The sequence goes on along the minus strand of LNAC01000809.1, from coordinate 88,590 downwards.
TATTGCAGCTTAATGAGTCCAGAAAGAACTGGATATAGAGAACTTAGGTGTGTGCAACTGATAACATGTATAAACATTTACAGAGCATTTGCAGATGTGCCAGGACTCATGCTAAACTAATTCCATCAATTTTATGAGATAGATAGCATTATCCTCATTTTATGAATGATTGATGTTTAAAATGCTAAGTAGCATGCCCAAAGGCTAGAGCTAGCTATGAAAAAGATGGGAAAAAAACACAGGTTGTGTGAATCAAAACTCCATGTTCATACCACATCACAACATGGTCCAGGAAGAAAGGCAAAACTCTCTATGGTTAAGAGTCTGTTTCTTGGTTTGCCTCCCTCTCTTTTTTCCCCCCCTTTGTTCTTTTTTTTAAAATTCCACATATGAATAAAATCATATGATATTTGTCTTTCTCTGACTTATTTCACTTAACATAATAATCTCTAACTCCTATAATACTCTCTAGCTGCTATAAACATTAAGGTGCATGTATCCCTTTGAATTAGTATTTTTGTATTCTTTAGGTAAATATCTAGAAGTGAAATTGCTGGTAGTTCTATTTTTAACTTTTTGAGGAACCTCCATACTGTTTCCACAGTGGCTGTACATGTTTCCATTCCTACCAACAGTGCAAGAAGTTTCCCTTTCTCTATATCCTTGTCAATACCTGTTGTTTCTTGTGTTGTTGATTTTAGCCATTCTAACAGGTGTGAGGTGATATATATCATTATAGTTTTGAGTTGTATTTCTCTGATGATCAGTGACGGTGAGCATCTTTTCGTGTGTCTGTTGGCCATCTGAATGTCTTCTTTAGAGAAATGTCTATTTAAGTTTTCTGCCCATTTTTTAATTGGGTTATGCTTTTTTGGGGTATTGAGTTTTCTAAGTTCTTTATATATCTTGGATACTAATCCTTCTTTAGATGATTTTCTCCCATTCTGAAGGTTGCCTTGTAGTTTTGTTGATCATTTCCTTTGTTGTGGAGAAGCGTTTTTTATTTTGATGAAGTCCCAATAGTTTATTGTTGCTTTTGTTTCCCTTACCTCAGGAGACATATGTAGTAAGAAGTTGCTGATATCAAAGAGGTTACCTGTGTTCTCCTCTAGGATTTTTATGGTTTCAACTCTCACATTTATGTCTTCAATCCATTTTGAATTTATTTTTGTGCTTGGTGTAAGAAAGTGGTCTAGTTTCATTCTTTTGCATGTTGCTGTTCAGTTTTCCCAACACCATTTATTGAAAAGACTTTTTTCCCATTGCATATTCTTTCCTGCTTTGCCAAAAATTAATTTACCATATAATTATGGATTTATTTCTGGGTTTTCTATTCTGTCCTATTGTTTTATGTGTCTGTTTTTGTGCCAGTACCATACTTTTTTGATCACTACAGATTTGTAATATAAGTTGAAGTCTGGGATTGTGGTGCCTCTAGTTCTGCTTTTCTTTTTTAAGGTTACTTTGGCTATTCTGAATCTTTTGTGGTTCCATACAAATTTTAGGATAGTTTGTTCTACCTCTGTGGAAAATGCTATTGGTATTTTGATAGGGATTGCTTTAAATGTGTAGATTGCTCTAGGTAGCATAGGCATTTTAACAATGTTTGTTCTTCCAATCCATGAACATGGAATATCTTTCGATTTCTTTGTGTCCTCTTCAATTTCTTTCATCAGTGGTTATAGTTATCAGAGTACAGGTCTTCCACCTCTTTGGTTAGGTTTATTCCTAGGTATCTTATTAGTTCTAGTACAATTGTAAATGGGATTGAATCCTTAATTTCTCTTTTTGCTGTTTAGTTATTGATGCATGGAAATAAAATAGATTTCTTCATGTTGATTTTTTAATTCTGCAACATTACTGAATTCATTTATCAATTCAAGCAGGTTTTTGGTAGAGTCTTTTGGGTTTTCTATATAGAGTATTGTGCCATCTGCAAATAGTGAAAGTTTTACTTTTTCTTTGCCAACTTGGATGCCTTTTATTATTTATTTTTTTTTTCTGACTGCTGAGACTAAGACTTCTAGAATTATGTTAAATAAGAATGAGAGTGACATCCCTGGTTTTTTTCCTGAACATAGAGGAAGAGCTCTCAATTTTTCACCACAGAGAATGATACTAGTTGCAGATTTTTCATATATGGTCTTTATTATGTTGAGATATGTTTCATCTAAACCTACTTTGGTGAGGGTTTTTTTTTTTTATCATAAATGGATGTTGTATTTTGTCAAATGCTTTTCCTGCATCTATTGATCGTATGTTTCTTATCCTTTCTTTTACAATGTGTATCATACTGATTGATTTGCAAATATTGAACCACTCTTGCAACCCAAGAATAGATCCCACTGGATCATGGTGAATATTTTTTTTTAATGTATTGTTAGATTTGATTTGCTAGTATTTTGTTGAGGATTTTGACATCTGTGTTTAACCAGGGATATTGGCTTATATTTCATTTTTTTAGTGGCATTTTTATCTGGTTTTAGTATGATGGTAATGCTGACCTCATAAAATGAATTTGCAAGTTTTCCATCCTTTTCTATTTTTTGGAATAGTTTGAGAAGAATTAGTATTAACTCTTCTTTAAATGTCTGGTAGAATTCACCTGTGAAGTCATTTGCCCCTGGACTTTTGTTTATTGGGAGTTTCTTGATTACTGATTTAATTTCTTTGCAGTTATCAGTCTATTCAAGTTTTCTATTTCTTCCTGTTTCAGTTTTGGTGGTTTCTATGTTTCTAGCAATTTATCCATTCTTTGAGCTTGTCTAATTTGTTGTCATAGAGCTTTTAATAATATTCTCCCATAATTATATTTCTATGGTATTAGTTGTTATGTCCCCTCTCTCATCTGTGATTTTATTTATTTGGGTCCTTTCTCTTTACTTTTGATAAATCTGGCTAGCGGTTTATTTATTTTATTAAATTTTTCAAAGAATCGGCTCCTGGTTTCATTGATCTGTTCTGTTGTTTTTGTTTGTTTGTTTTTTGTTTTGTCCTAGCTTCCATATCATAAATTTCTGCTCTAATGTTTATTATTTCCTTCCTTTTGCTGGCTTTAGACTTTGTTTTTCTTTTTCTAGCTCCTTTAGGTGTAAGGTTAGATTGTTTATTTGAGATTTTTCTTGCTTCTTGAGTTAAGTCTGTATTGCTTTATACTTCCCTCTCAGGACCATTTTTTTACTACTGTGTTTTTATCTCATTCGTTTCCATGTATTTTTTTAGTGACTAATCAGTTACTTCCTTTATGTTTTTTATTAATTTTTCTTATATATTTGGGTGCTCTAATTTTGGATGTGTGTCTTGTCTCAAACAACTAGATAGCTATCAAATCATCCTAAATAGCCCAGAAATTGACCTAAAGTCTGACAGAACAAACTCCAAAACTAAAAGGAGAGAAGAGACCACATCAAAGAAGGTAGGAAATATAGAGATGTAGTTTAGGGTAGAAATGGATCACTGGTGCTGCAGAGGGAAGGAAGCTGTGGTCACAGAGAAGGGTGAGAGAGAGGGGGGCATATAGGGGAATACATAAAGAGAATATTTCCCCTGAGCCATTCGCTTGGAAAATGAGAGGGGCTGAATTGTGTGAGTTCTTGCAACCAGTGGGGCTTAAAGCTTGCAAGTTTTAAAGTTACTGGGCTTGGCTGGGGTAGAACCCAGAGGTCATTGTGCTTCTCCTGGAGGGAAGGCAGGCAAACAACCCCAGGGGACGACAGTAGGGAAACAGAGATCTGAAAAATGCCTGGGGCACACTGAGGGGATTACTTGCTCTTTTCAGAGCAGGTTCTGAGAGGCAGCATTCACAGAGATGCCTTGAGGGGAACAAAGGAGCTGGCTGGTGCAATTTACCTCCCTGCCCCTCAGTTTAAACTCAGAGCCACCTGCTGGAAGCAGCACAGGGCTGACATTGGCTGACTAAGTTCCATATACCAAGACCCAACCCCCTGCACTCTGGTGGGACTGCCCTTCTTGGTCAAGCTTGCCTCAGTCCCAATGCAGTAGGTCCCTTCCTTTCCACAGAAAACCAGCAAAAATCTCTGCCTACACCACTTCTCTAAAGCCTAGAGTTTGAAAGATCAACAGACTTGGCTAGGATATAGCCCAGAGGGCACTACACTCCTTCTGGAGAGAAGGTAGCCAAAAAACCTGAAGACAGACAGTAGAAACAGTACCTGAAAAGTGCCTGGGGCACCCAGGGAGGAAATTATTCACCATTCTAGGAGTGCTTCCCTACAAGGCCGTGTTCATGAAGACTCCTCTCTGCTGGCTGGTGACATTTCCCTCCTATGCCCCTCAGCATAGACACAGTGCCACCTGAGGAAAGCAGCTCAGCATGGACACTGACTGCCTAACTTGCTTACAACAATCCCCATGTCCCCTGTGCTCTGGTGGTACTGCCCTTCTCAGTCAAGTTTGCCTCAGTTCCAGTACAGGGGGCTCCTCCCCCAGAAGACTAGCACAAACCCTGCCCATACCACGTCTCCTGACCAGAGAGTTCTGCAAGACCTCAGCTCTGAAGCAAGTGGTGTCAGGTCTCATTTCACAAGCAGAGCAGAGCACACCTAGTTAAAGCTTGCCACATTCAGGCCAGAGACCAAACACTGCCTGCAGCAGGCAAGGAGAGCCTCTGCAGATGACTGGTCTGAAGGATAGAGCAGCTAGAACACAACAGAAGAGTACATGTAGCACACACTTGGGACACTCCCTGAAGTGCTAGGCCCTGGGCACTACACGTCCTCTTCCTCATAAAACCATTACTTTCAGGAGCAGGAGACATAACTGACTTTTCTAACACAGAGAAGGAGGCAGAGACTTAGAAAATGCCAAGGGGGGGAATTTAGCCCAATGATTGAACAAGATGAAGCCATGGCTATAGATCTAAGTGAAACAGATATAAGTAATATGCCTGATGGAGAACTTAAAGCAATAATCATAAGGATACTCACTGGGCTTGAGAATAGAAAATATCAGAAAGACCTTTACCATAGAGGTAAAAGATTTAAAAAAGAATCAGAGATGAAGAATGCAATAAATGAGATTGGAAACAGGCTTGATGCAATGAACAGCAGACTGGAAGAAACAGAGGAACAAGTTAGTGACCTAGAAGACAAAATAATGGGAAATAATGAAGCTGAACAAAAGAGAGAAGGAAGAATTATGCTACACAAGCATAGACTCAGGGAACTCAGTGACATCATCAAACATAAATAGTATATAATTAGTATTATAGGAGTCTTAGGAGGAAAAGAGAGAAAAGGGGTCAGAAAATTTATTTCAAGAACTAAAAGCTGTAAACTTCCCTAATCTGGGGAAGGAAAGAGACATCTAGATCCCGAAGACACAGAGAACTCCCATCCAAGTCAACAAAAGCAGGCTAACATAAGACATGTTGTAATTAAGTTTGCAGAATATAGTGATAAAGAAAAAAATCTTAAAAGCAACAAGAAAAAAGAAGACCAAGATTTACCAGGGAAAAGCCATAAGGCCAGCTAGATTTCTCAACAGAAATTTGGCAAGCCAAAAGAAAGTAGCATGATATATTTGAAATGCTGGGTAAAAAAATCTCCAGCCAAGAATACTCTGTCCAGCAAGGCAATCATTGAGAATAGGAGGAGAGATGAAGAGTTTCCCAGACAAATAAAAACTAAAGGAGTTCATAAGCATGAAACCAGCCCTGCAAGAATTATTAAGAGGGACACTTTGAGTGGAAAGGAGAGGACAAAAGTAGCAAAGACAAAAAATGATCAGAGAAAATCTCCAAAAACAATGACGAAACAAGTAATAAAATGGCAATAAATACAAATCTACCAATAATTATTTGAATGTAAATGGACTAAACACCCCAATCAAAAGACATATGGTATCAGAATGGATAAAAAGGCAAGATCTATCTATATGCTGCTACAAGAGATTCATTTTGGACCTTAAAACACCTGCAGATTGAAAGTGAGGGTGGAGAAACATTTATCATATGAATGGATATCAGAAGAAAGCCAGAGTAGCAATACTTATATGCTACAAACTAGACTTTAAAACAAAGACTCTAAAAAGAGACAAAGAAGGGCATTATATAATCACAAAGGGGACAATCCAACAAGAAGATATAACAATTGTAAATCATCATTTCTACTAACATTTTAACAAGGATTTAGTTATTAACACATTGAAACAAGATATAGCCAGGAATATAAGAGGCTAAAATTGAAAGCTTTGCATTGAAGACTCAGTCCCCATTCTAAAAAAACAGACTCACAGAGAAGACATCCTAGAAAAAGCAACAAAATGAAAGTTCCAGAAACAATTCTGACAAGATCTTCCTCTGTAAGGTGTTAAATCAAAATCTTCACTGATTAAACATCTAATTTGGGACACCCTAACGTCTCATTCATGCCCAACCTTGGATCTTTAAATTTGTGAGTCATATGGCATACTCCAAATGCAGGAAGACAGGGCTTCTGCTCAAGAGTTATCATTTGATGTGAGGAGAAAAAGAGAAAATAAAACTGGCTGGCCAGATCAAGGTCTTTAATGAAACTTTATCCCAATTACATGCACATTGCAGTGACTAAGAACACAAGATTTATGTCAAATACATTTCTTCATGATTTTTCTAAAGAGTTCCTGGAGGTTATGGAGGGTCCTAAATAATTTTATTATAGCATGTATAATTTTATGTCCATTGGAACAAGACTGGAACATTTCTTTTCTATGGTATACACATTTACTAAATCTCTCTCTCTCTCTCTCTCTCACACACACATACACACACACGAGATATCTTTATAATAACTCTCAATACCAACCTTTTACTAATGTTATACTGTTGACTCTTTTTAGCTATACCTTCAAATAATTTTCTGGGCATTTCAGTTTTAATCCAACCTTTCTGAAAGAAGAACAGTAGTCAGTGAACTATATTTTCGGTTAATCCGATGTGCTTCTAAAAGGTGGTGTTCATCTTTATCCACAGAGTCACCTAAGTATTTAAACAAATGTTTTGTCTCTTTAAAAATAAGGCAGTCAAATCAACAGCTGTCCCCTCAGAAATCTGGCTGGGCTGGGGAAAGACATTATACCTCATTGCTTCACAATGTTTCTCCAACATTACCAGCTCTCTGCACCTGCTCATAAGGTCTCCATTTGGAGAACTTGCCCTCTTTGTTTATCCTTAACTTTCAACTCTAACTCATGTGTTAAATTCTTAATTTCCTATTTTTTAACACTTTCTGAGATCAAGCAGTTTTCTAAATAACTTTTTTCTTCTTACATTTATCTTAGAAATTCATTTCACTCATTTTTTCAAACCTAAGCTTATGGAGTACTCTCCTTCATCCCACCATCCACTTATTTCATTCTCAGAATTGATTTCTATAGGATGTATCTTTGATTTCCTTCCCAACAATAGTCCCAACCTCATCACTTGGCTGCATGTTTTCACTAAGAACCAATTCACTCTAGAAGAGAGCACCGCTGCTTATATTTATCATGTCTACATCTGGTGTATACTGCTACAGGTATATATATATTCAGATTAAAGCATGCTAAAGCATTATAATGCACTAATACTCCTAAAGAATTTGCCTTTTAATCAGTGATCATATATTCTGCTAGTCAGAGGGACCACTTTCTGGTTCCAACTGTAGGATAGGAAGCCTTGATATAAACAGCAGCAACCTATTATGTTCATTTCACTCATGCAATAGACACTTATGAAGCTCTAATTATGAGACTGGTCTTTTGAGGCACTACTGCTTTTGTGATATGCTTGGAACAATGGACAGCTCTCCCCCTGGTGTTAAGGGTTTATGGCACACTTTTATAAAAGAAGCCAGGAATCAATACTAGCATTTAAAAATATGCTAATTTTTCCAAAATTTGAATCACCTACCCTCCACAAATATTACTGTGCTTTCTGAGATTCTTTTCTGATCAGATTCTTTCCTCTCTCTCTCTCTTTCATTCTTTGAGAATAGGATTTGTATTGCTAACTAATATCCTGTGCATTCTTCATTAGAAGAACTACAGGAGGGGCACCTGGATGGTGTAGTTGGCTAAGCATCTGACACTTGGTTTCAGGTCAGATCCTGCTCTCAGGTGAGATCAAGTCCTTCATTGGGCTCCAGGCTTAGTGCGGAGTCTACCTGAGTCTGCCCCTCCTGTTCATTCTCTCTCTCTCTCTTTCTCAAAATAAATAAATGTTAAAAAAAAAAAAGAACTGCTGTAGCTGATTGAAATATTGAAAACACTTTAATGTCTTTAGCTTTTAGTTTAATAGGCTAAATCATAAATCATGATTTTTGTTTTTAGTTAAAATATAACGTTGTAGTTAAAAATCATATATTCTAGCTGTGCTGGACTCAAATATCAACTCCACCATTTGCTACTTATATGACTCTCAATGTCCTCATTTATAAAATAGGGGAAATAGGCATACCTCCCAGAAGGTAGTTATGAGGAATGAATGAGTTTCTATACGTAAAGTGTTTTGTACAATGACTCACAGAGGAAGTACTATATGTGTTTGCTATTATTATTATTAAAGAGGGTGCTGAAGAGTACATTTCCAAACAAATCCCTCAGTGACCCCTATTATCAAATTGGAGATGTGTTTTTTCATGAAAAAATATAAGCCTGGAGATATGACAAAAAGACATTTTAAAATTCAGCAGAGTGTTTGAAATTACATGTGTAAAGGAAAAAAGAATGATCATTTTTCTGATGAAAGATTAAAACAATACTCAAATCAAGTCATTGAATATGAATGAGAAAGTAGCCAGGGTTGTTTTTCTGCCTGACAAACAAGACTAGAAGGGGGAAAAAAGATAGCATAACTTATCAAAGCACAACATACTGAGAAGTAACTTAGAATCCATTACATGCCCTGCCCAACATCCCCTAGAAGAACAGGGACACTGAGTATTTCAGTTCTGTATCCTAGCAATGTCTAGAAATAAACAAAGTGATCTGGGCTAAACCAAAGATAGAAATGGCAATTTTACCAAGGTGAAGTTTCAAGAGTAAAGTAACAAAGGGGACACAATCGAAATCGATATGGTATGGATCATCTAGGTGCCTCAGTCAGTTAAGTATGTGACTCTTGATTTCTACTCAGGTTCTCATCTCAGGGTCTTGAGTTCAAACCCTGTGTTGGGCTCCGTGCTGGGCATAAAGTCTACTTGAAATGAAAAAGAAAGAAAACAAGAAATTTTTTTAAAAAGTGATTTTTTTCTTTTCAAGTTTCTTCCAGTGTTTTGCCAGAATCAGAAGACTTTGATTAGACTAGTAACACAAGGATTTATCTTTATTATCTCTTTGCCTGTTTTTCTGCATTATAGTTACTCCTTTGTGTTAGTGCACTGATTCTGCTGAAATATTGCTACAAAAACGTGCCTTCCCTATAAGACACAATAGCTAGGACTGCTGGCTTTCCCTTTAAGTCCAGCTAATGCTGGCAACCACTTAATTTATTGTGATTACATGAACTCTAAGATGGGAGTCTGAGTTTAAAAATCCATTCCTGAGGTGCCTGGTTGGCTCAGTCAGTTAAGCATCTGCCTTCAGCTCAGGTCGTGATCTCAGGATCCTGGGATCAAGTCCTGTATCAGGTCCCCTGCTCAGCAGGGAGTCTGCTTCTCCCTCTCCCTCTGACTCTCCTCCCCACTTGTGCTCTCTCTCTCCCTCTCTCTCTTTCTTTCTCAAATAAATAAAATCTTTAAAAAAATCTATTCCCTACCTGTTTACTCTTGCCATCATTTCCCCCTAATTAGTAAAGCCTGAAAGTCTCCAGGTGAGATGACTAAGTGATTTGAATTTTTTCCTGATGGAAGTGTTGTCCCTGAGAAAGAGAGTATGGGAGGGCATGAGTGTATATATGTAGGTGAGGATGAGGTGGCATGGAGGGAGGAGTGAGTACTGCAAAGGTCTTGGGCTATTAGGGAAACATGTTCCAGTCTCCCATATTAATGATACCACTGGTGTGATGAGGCTAGCTCCTTGTAGCTCTTGCAAGTTGATTGGGAACATCTCTTCCCAGTTCTACATACCACTACATCATGGTGGTGGTTTGAAGTTGTTAGGGTATTTACACCATGGAAACTGGTGTATGCTACAAATCAGGTCTCTCTTTTCTTCTTTTGCCCAGAATGCCAGATGTTAAACATTTACCATCATCCGTTGACTACGGCTGGTCATAAGTAACATGGCTATAAGCTAATGTGAACCCTGTAACCTGAGTTAGTTTATTCAGAGGGAATGCAACACAGGGAAATTAAATATTACATGGGTCACAGGTAATATAGAAATGGCAGTATGTGCTATTGCTTTGAAGGGCAAATTGCCATTTTATATTAAAAAAACCCCTATATTGGCCTCTATCAACTGTCTTATATGAATATAATCTATTATCTATGCTCATCTTGTTCATGACATGGCGAGTTCCTTAGAGGTAGAATGGTATATGGTTTCTCATTTATTTAGTGTTCAGGTGTGTATGGCAGAGTCCTGATGGTTTCTAGGTTTCCTAATTTCTGATCTATTTACTTCTAACAGAGTGGAAATATCATGGGTTCCAACAGTGTCTTGAGAGTATTGTGAGAATCAAATGATAGAATGCCAATGTCAGCCACTCTCTTAGGTCGGGGCCTCACCTGTAATTTTTAAAAGTGTGCAGCAAATACAGAGCATGATATGAATATCTATATTTATTAGATGTAATTTGGAGACAGTGTAATGAATCAGAGGTATCTTCATCAAAACAATCATTTGCCACTGCTTAACAATATAACCTTAAAGAAAATCTTATAGCCATTTTGAGCCTGTTTCTTCATTGAGTTATATACAGATAAAGTCTAGCTCACAGGGTTGGCGTGAGAATTACAAAGAAGTATTATACAGGAAGCTCCTGTATAACCAACACCACTGCTGGCATGTAATAGATGCTTGACGAATACTAACTCCCTTCCCTGCTCTCCTATGTGATAGAAGCTGTATATAGACAAACTGCCTAATGCTGTGAATCTTGGTCACCTCCATCACAATGATCATCCTTGTTTTCACAATTGCAATTTCTGCAGACAAGACGTTTTTCAAAGTGATGATCTTTCCATATATCAATAATCTCTTAGAAAACCTCCAAATCCAACCCACATTAGAGGTATTTCTGTTCTATAAAGAAGAAACAAAATTCTAGTCAATTAATTACCACTGTCAACACACCAGCAGATGAATGTCTTTCAGAGAACACCTTTGGGAAGTTTTAGGCAGAGCATAACTTAATTTTTATAGGACTGTTGTTCAAAGGCCCCATGCCATTCCCTTTCGCAACATTTAGCATAATGTGATGCTCACAGTCAGAGGCTTGTTTCCATTAAGTTTGGGCATGCATAGAGGATGCCTCCTTGAACCAGCTGGGACATCAGCCTGTGTGCACTTGGGTGATGGATTGGTTTTCTCTTTGTGGGCCAAATTTATGAATTGAGTCAAGTGAAGCTCAGGGCTCTCATCTTTTCAAAACAAGTATATTAGATAAGACTGGAGCAGAGGAAGAGCGGCTTTGCCAGACATCTCTATTAGCACCACTTTCTGGCCTTTGCTTTATTTACGGCTATATCCACCCTAAGGTATCTAACTACACCATTCTGAAATATGCATATGGAATTAGGACTGATGACTGATATCTCTTTGATGTATATTTCCTAGATCTCTGGACTCGGCGACAGCTTTCTTTAAACCTCAGAATTAGGAAAGAGAACATCCTACATGCCATAATCTCTATAGAGACAGCAGGTGCCAACATTAAGTTTCATGATAAATGTTGATTGAGTAACTAAGATCACATGATTATAAATGAATTTCTACCAATTTGAAAACAAGCACAACTTTCTCAGTTTGGAAAAAGCCAGGGTTGTTTTCCTGTTCTTGCAGCAGCAACCACAGTTTATTAGAGAAGGATCTTAATTTTTGCTTATAAGTGCTTGGATTTATCCCTGCTTTTCTGGGGCCCCAAGACCTTCACATATATAATAATCTGTGTACATATCTGTCCTATTCATCAGACTTTAATCTCTTCTAGGCTAGGAACTGAAAGGGTTTCATCTTTCTACTTTCTGAACCTAGCACAGTGACTGGTACACAGCAAACACTCAACAGTTTTCATTAGTTCACTCCTCGGAAAGGCCAAGGGAAAAGGTGATACCCAACAACAGTTGCACACAGGTCTTATCCAATCAGGTGAATGAAGCTGTGACTGTTTGTATCTGTAATTTCTTCAAGTCGATAGTCACCTCCCAGGGCACCTCTGGACTAATTAGATTAACTGTTACTGTCAGAGCTATCTAATTGCTTGTACTGAAGAAAGCAAATTGCAGACAGTAGATATCAATGTAAAATCAAACAGAAAACAGGTGTTTTCTAATTAAAACTGAGATTTTAATGAATGACCTGTGTGGTTTTGGAGAATAAATACCACTCCCAACATCTGCTTCATAATTAGACTCCTCTCTCCTTTTCTCTTTTCCTCTCTCTCTCTCTCCCTCCTTCTACCCACTTTGCCAACATCTCAGTAAATAACTGAAATGACAAATTTTTTAAAAGCTCCCCCTGCCAAATCTTTAGTCTTTGCAAAGGGACAAAAGCAGATGTGTCTGTCCAGGTAGCTGTAAACAAACCAATCATAAAGAACTGGAAAAAAATGCCTATGCATTTACTAAAGCATTTACCTAATAGTTTATTAGCTTATACATTAAAGACAATAATCCATTGGTAAAAGAGGTGACAGAACTGGAAAAAGATCACATTAAAACATTTTAGTGCACAAATTGGTCATGGTACACTGGGGGAATCTTATTATGAGTACTGGTTCATCTACCATTTGGGACTTTATTTTGAGTTAATTGGGCTTCTTGCTGAGATGACCTCATCTGATGGATGTTGCTTTTTGCTTTTCGATCCATTTGAAAGTGAAAGAGGAGAAGCTATTTTTAAAATATAATAATAAGTCTGTGGGATGTACCTGGTAAACAGGTTTAGCAGAAATGCTTCATTTTTAGGGAAGCTAAAAAAGGGAGCCAACTTAGAAGGACTTAACAGAAAGGACATGCACTAATGTCAGGGCGTTTTGTTGAGATAATCATTGCTGAAACGTTCGCCCACAATTATTCTTTGTGTTTTCGAATGTTCTAGTTTGTGAATCTCTAGCTATAGCTGCTTTATGCAATTAAACTCGACTGTACTGTCTCAGGCACAGAAACTCTGAGGACCTGGCAAAGCTGTTGAGTGCTGTGTCAACTAATAAACAATCAGAAGTATCGAAATCTGGAAAAGTCAAGTGGCTTCTGGACAAGACCCTTCACTCAGTCTAAGGCGCCAGATCAGAAGGCTCCAGGCTGAGGACGTGATAGGCGTGTCCTCCAGGCGGCGGCTTTTAGAGCTCTGCGCTACTTTAATTCAACAATAAAACCCACAGAAGCATGACCATGAGAAAAAAAATATACACCAAGCCTTCATCAAATGTTTTGAATAATACATATAGAAACCCGATGTCCTATTTCAGTTGCTTTTAAATTAAAATATACTAATTTTTAGAGGACCCAAGAGAGTTGATTCTCCCTAAATTAAAAAGTCACAAAACATACAATTTTTAAACATTTGTGTCTGTTTGTGTGCATGAAGCATACATATATATGTCAAATGTCAGCAGTTTTAAATGACTGTGAATAAAAATAGACTCATTATAGTGTTTCAGGGCAGGTTCTTACCCTCCTCTGAGTGCCTCTTTATGTGAATTTTGGCATTTTCCAAATCTGTTCCTCACGTGGTGACACAAGTCCTAGGGTTCTGCAGCACCTGACGTGTTCTACTTCTCATGCCTTAACTGCACTGGTTTTATCTGGTGCCTGGGAGGCCCCTGGCAGGAGGGTCACACTAGTCCTGCTGACAGCATCCTTCAGGAAAGGCCACTGTTGGGCCAGCGTTTCCCCTGGTCTCAGCTGCCAGTTTTCAGGGTGTCCAGCAATGCCTGGCTCAAAACAGAATCTGAGAGAATGTTCTCTGTTCATTTCAGTGACACGCTTGGTCACCTAGGCCCTGAGCTAGTTTTTCTTTCAGAGTCTCCTGAAATCTTTATAAAACGATCTTTTGTCCTCAGTTTCTGATTCCAGCGGTTAAAATCAGGTCCCTAAGATAGCTAGGGAATATTCTGCTCTACCCACCTCACGCCCCTGTGCCTTCTCTCCCGCTGTTCTTCCCCTGACTAAACCCCCTCCAGTTAAACTCCTCTCACTCTTGCGCGCTTGAATTTTAACTTTTAAAAATGAAATATCAATTACATACATAAGGTGTTTTATGTTGATATGTAAATTTCAAAATACAACTGCAATTTAAAAAATGTGGGGAATACTGTCACCTAGTCTAAGAGACGATCATCAATAACTCTGAAGCCCTTTTTTACGGAGAAAGGCATTTCTCTGCATTTTGTTCTATATCAACGCTTTGCTTTTATCTTAATAGTTTTATTACATATTTATGTACCCCTAAAATGTATCAATTTTGCTTTTGCATGTTTGCAACCACTTATCGATGAATCATGTAAGTTCTCTCCTGTGACTCCCTTGTTTTACATGCCATATTTTTCTGAAATCCATCACTCAATCTTGATATGTCGAATAATATTAATTGGCTGTCACATGATAACTCAACCTTGAATAACTGGAAAACCAGTTCGGTCCCTATGTATCACCCTTTTTACATTTTCCTAAACTTGGTTTGTCAACATTTTGTTTAAGATGTATTCACTCAAATTCAGTTTTCATATATTGTACTGTCTTTGTCTTATTTTAGAATCAGTAACTGTCATATGGCTCTTTTTCCCTCCTACTTTGAGTGAAAACATTTTTTTTGGTGGTGTCTCTGCCCCTTTTTCATTATCATATTTTAGGGGAAATGGGAGTTAAGTATAACTTGTCTCTTTCAAATAATAGCTTGGGAGAATATGAGGTTCCATATATTTCCTAATGGACAGTAACGGATACTAACAGAATCCTAGGAGTGCCTGGGTGGCTCAGTCGGTTAAGTGTCTGCCTTTGGCTCAGGTCATGATCCCAGAGTTCTGGGATCAAGGCCTTCGTGGGGCTCTCTGCTTAGCAAGGCATCTGCTTCTCCCTCTCCAGCTACCCCTCCCCACCATTTGTGCTCTCTCTCTTTCAAATAAATAAAATCTTAACAACAACAACAACAACAACAACAACAACAACAAAACCAACCCAGAATCCTGGATTTCCAGGTCTGAGCAGTAAATGGTTAGAACTTTGAATTGTCTCCCTTGGGGGAGAGCACAAGTGTGCCTAGTGTGCGGAGAAGGGTGAAAAGCACATCTAATGACCAGAAGTGTTGGCTGTGACAAAATGTGCTATCAAATCTCTTTCCTGTTCTTCCTAGTACTTAGCTAGGATACACACACACACACACACACACACACATATGTGTCTGTGTGTATGTATATATATATATATATATATATATATATGTATATATATATATACACATATATATATATATTTTTNTATATATATATATATATATATATATATATATATATGTATATATATATATACACATATATATATATATTTTTTTTTTTAACCTGTCCAGGAATTAGGTATGACCATACAAGGAAGTTCTAGCAATGAACATCATTTTCAGATCTGTACCAAAACATCCTTCCATGAGCGATCGATCCTTTATGCTCTTTTTGCTTTGACTTGATGCCCACACACACAACTACATTTGCAGTCATAGTTACAAGACAATAGAAATTCTGGCAGTCCCCAGTCATGGAGTAGGTGACGTACGGTTCAGGAACACTTGCTTAGCATATCACATGATAGAGAAATAAACTTGCTTCCTAGTCATCTATAGACACAATGCAGTATGCCTGCACAAACAACTAGCATCCCTTCAACTTACACACTCTTTTCTTTTTTCTCTACTTCTGCAACTTCAGAAGTCCGTGGGACAAGCTCAACTTTTTACCTTTAACTTACATCTGTCTTCATCTTTTTTTTTTCATATATACATTCTGTTTTGCTATATTGAATCCTAGATCATTTTTTCCCATCTGCTTCTCGTGTCATTAAATATCTCTTTATACATATCTACTCTACTAATTAAAATTATTATTAGTTTCTAAAATTTGTATTATATTTATTTTTTAATTTATTTTTATTATTATTATTTGCCCAGGGGTACAGGTCTGTGAATCATCAGGCTTACATCTTTCACAGCATTCACCAAAGCACAAACCCTCCCCAATGTCCATAATCCATCCACCCTATCCCTACCCTCCCACCCCCAGTAACCCTCAGTTTTTTTTGTCAGAAATGTTTTTCTAGGTCATTTTTTATTTCCTTCATATATTTCCTTATGCTTTTAAAAATTTTCCTTACATATATCAGGGCTTCATATCTTACAGTCAAATTCTATAAAATTTTCGAGGTTTTGATGCTGTAATCTTTTTTTCTGCTCTCATTCTGCAATGGCTTGTTTACTGTACATGTTACAATTATTATTATTTTTTAAGCTTATTTCCCCTATAACTTTTCTTTTGCCAGAGTTTCCATATTTGACGTGTGTTCCTTGAAAGATGATTTGAATTTTCTTCTGTCTGGTGTCTGAGGACCCAGCACACCAGGGTCGTTTTGGACCAACACTCAGTTTAAAATTATTTTATTGTGGTGTTGCTGCTAGCAAATGGATAATATGATGGTTTTCACTAGAAATAAATATGGATGAGTTTTTTGTAAGAATTCTTTTTTTTTCCCCTAAGATTTACTTTATTAGAGAGAGAGAGAAAGAAAGAGCACAGGGAGGGGTTGAGGGAGAAGGAGAGAGAAACCCAAGCCAACTCTGTGCTAATTGTGGAGCCCAGAGCCCAAATTGGGGCTCAATCCCATGACCCTGAGATCATGACCTGAGTGGAAAGCAAAAGTCAGATTTCAAATGACTGCACTACCCAGGTGCCTCAAGTTTTCTAGGAATTCTTAAAGACATACTTTTTCTCTCTCTACCCATCACCTCCTTCCCCTCAAAACAATACTGGCAACCAGTTCTCTTTTTTGTCTTTTTCCACAGGAATGTTTGTTGTTATTACTTAACACAATGTTCAAGACTTTCTTATTTTTCTTGGTGGGCTGGGAAGGGGGGAAGATTTTAGCCATAAGTAGGGGTTTCTAATCTAACCCCCCTCCCCCCCCGTGTTGCTCATGACCTAGTTTTGTCTCTTGCATTTTCTTTCTGCAGTCCCATTAAGATTAAGATTCACTTTCCAGAGTGAACTTTGGGTTCATAGTGTATTAACCTATCTGCATTTTCACTTTTTCAAAATTTCTGTCCTTGTATGTTTTTCTTTTACTTAGCTAACCATACATTCACATATTGTGAAATATGCAATCCATATTTGTTCAGCCTTTTGTATGTTACCTCTTATGAATTAAACTGCTAGTTCCTTATAGTTTCAGAAATGAAATCCCTTTTCCCAGTATTAATGCATAATAATAGCTATAAATAGATATTTAAAAATAGATAGTTAAATATTTATTTGGGGGAGAGAGGTGTTACCTTACTAGTAGTGGTTTTAGCCTCAAGCAAGCCAGCTAAACTGTGCCGTTATGACACACATAAATTCATACTTGTAGCCCTTATCCTTAGAAACTGTGAAGTGGATTAGTAGAAAGATGACTCTAAGTGGCTGTTTCTGTGAATAAATAGAGTGCCATGAAGGGTGAAAGCACTCAAAAACTGTTGAATGATGATGACAATGACAGTGATGATGGTGATGATGAGATCTTGTTGGCAGCTGGAAATAGTGTAAGGGCAAATGTCTTGTGGGTATGGAAATGTCCGAATTTGTTTATACAGAAGGATATATGGAAAAATCCACAGACAGCAATACAGTTCCATCTTACTCAAGAACTTTCAAACCTAATGGGAAAGATAAAATAATTGAAAAATGTACTCTAAACGTTATTTATAACCCACTTTGCTACAAAATGTATTTTCGTGGGGACACTCATAATTTTTTTCCATTACCTGCACAGGGTTCAGATATTAGCCTTGGAGCTAGAAGGTCAAACCGAAACACAAACATGCTGATTTTTCTCTACTTAAAGGCAACATTTGCTGATTTGGGTGGTTTACCCCCTAAAACACAATCTGCTTACTTCCCAAGGTGAAAGCCTAACCCTAAGGTGACCGAGTCCATTTTTAGAAAGTCTCTCCTAGTATTCCTGACCTTACTTAGTTGGTATAATGAAAGATTCAACTCATTAAGCAGGCATCAGAGATTCTGATTAGTTTTAAGGAAATAACCCTGTTAGATGATCCTTGCACATGGGAATCCTGCTGGACTACTGCTCATCAAAACCACATTCTTGCTTTCTTTTGCTCATGGAATATGCAGGAGACATACTCACATGTAATGAGCAGATCTAATCTTAAAAACTGTGCTAACAGTTTTGCATACTAACAGTAAGGTTTATCTCCAGGCTGACAGCTTACAGGTAGTCTTTTATTTTCCAGAGCAAATTTGAAAATTAGCAAATTAAATCACAATGTTGTTTACACGGTACAGAACTACCTTGTTTGGGGCGTTGTTCTTTTTCCTTTAATGCATAAGAATATTTTAATAGCTACAAGAGGACAAAAACCTCCCAGTTCCCTGCTTCTGGCAGCATGCCACCTCTTCCATCTAAAGTGATCAAAGACTGTAAACACCACGTGGTAGAGGGAGAGATCTTTTTTAACTGGATGGGCTTCGTTGTAGTTTTATGAAGGAATAAAATGCTGTAAGCATCATAGGTGAAATTTGGGGACTGCTGGAGTCATTTTTATCTTTTAGGATCAAAAGGGAGTCACTTCATAAAAATTCCCATCTCCCTTCCCTGAGCACACCAGTATGATGGGAGGATTTGGCTAGCCTAATGCTGACACTCTTATTGTGAGCACTTTGCACTCACCATTCAGCCCAGGTCCTTGATATTGCTAAATCTAGCCATTTGAAGGTTAAAGTAACATGTTCATTATTGCCAAGGACATAGCTTCTATGAGCTGTACAGAAGGCTATTGAATTGCCAGTGTTCTCTACTAAGGGGAGATAGATGGAAACCATGAAATGAATTCATATTACATGTGCACTTTTCATATTATATTTATGGATCCCAAAATGTATTAACTGAATATGCTTGCTGCACAGTAAATTAGCTCAATTTCATGGTGAGGATTTCATTTCCTTTTAAATATTAAAAAAAAGCCAAAATTTAAGCTTATAAATGTTCTCAAAGCTACTCAGAAGGTCTCTCTGGGATATTAAGAGATTAATTTATAGTGAGAGTAGGTACAGAAATTAGAATACAGTAAAGAACTTAGGTGTATCTACAACTCATAGTTTGATCATTCTCCTTACTCTCTCTTAATAATTTGGTACGCCTATTCATGCTTTTCCTTAGATCTTATTACAGATTATTTGTGTCAATAGACTGAAACATGTGAAACATATCATAACCTTTGACATGTTTCCAATACTGTCCTTACTTAAAGAGCTGATGGTAGTGAACCTGTTTATAATTATGTCCTTCAGGAATTCAGAATAGTTGTGGGGAAAGAAGGTGTGATTTTAAACTCCATGATCCCACTTTCCATGGTTCACAGTTACTACCAGAAGAGCCAGTTGCTATCTTAGATACATTCCACTCTTGTATTATAGCTCTCTTATATGCAGCTTGCACATAGTAAATTGTTTTGACCATATCCTCTTGCCAGTTTCCCTACTAGCTCTTTCAATATGACTTTAGTCCTTATACTGGCTCATGACTTTAACATTTTTAAATCTTTCCTACTTACTTATTCTAGTCCCTTGTTTAGATACCACCCAATTTCCTCTAAGCCCTCAAAATGATCTGAAAATATTACCTTTCCATTTTGGACCAGAAAAATAAGTTAGACTGGAAATCAGAGTTCTCAACATTCTCTCCCTTCTCCAGATCCTTGTTTGTTTGTTTGAATTTAAGCTGTATTTAGGTATAATTGACATATGAAATTATAAGATCTTTTTTTTTATTTGACAGAGAGAGAGAGATCACAAGCAGGCAGAGAGACAGGCAGAAAGAGAGGAGGAAGCAGGCTCCCTGCTGAGCAGAGAGCCCGATGCAGGCCTCAGTTCCAGGACCCTGACATCATGACCTGAGCCTAAGGCAGAGGCTTAACCCACTGAGCCACCCAGGTGCCCCTGAAATTATAAGATCTTCAAAGGTGTATATAATGGTGGTTTGATGTTTGTATACATTATGAAAGGCTCCCCCCCAACTAGTTAATTAACACATCCATCATTCCACACGTTTATCCTTTTTGAGTGTGTGAGAACATTTAAATTCTCTCTTAGAAAATTTCAATTATAAAAAATGTTATCTAACTATAGTCGTCATGTTACATATTAGCTATAAAACCTATTCATCTCCTTTTTAAAAGATTTATTTATTTATTTTAGAGAGAGAGAGGTGGAGGGAAGGGCAGAGGAAGAAGGAGAGAGAATCTCAAGCAGACTCCCTGTAAGCAAGGAGCCCAATGCAGGGTTCAACCTCAAAATCCTGCAACCATGACCTGAGCCAAAACCACGAGTCGAACACTCAACCAACTGAGCCACCAGGCACCCTAAAACCTTGTTTTACCCTTTTAGCAACCTCTGTCTTCTTCACCTCCCCTAATTCCTAACAACCACTTTTCTACTCTCTGATTCTATGAATTTTTCCTTATTTTTTTAATTCCACATATACGTGAGATCATATGGTATTTGTCCTTGTCTGATCTATTTCACTTAGAATAATGTCTTCAAGGCCCATCCATGCATGCACACACACACATCTCACTTTATCCATTCATCTATTGATGAACACTTAAGTTGTAATCATATCTTGGCTATTGTGAATAATGTTGCAATGAACATGGGAGTGCAGGTATCTCTTTGATCCTGTTTTCCTTTGCATATATATCCAGATATAGGACTGGTGGATCATATGGTAGCTCTGTTTTTAACTTTCTGAAGAAACTCCATGTTGTTTTCCATAATGACTCCACCAATTTACATTCCCACCAGCAGTGCATAAGTGTTTGCTTTTCTCCACATCCTTGCCAACATTCATTATCTTTTGTCTTTTTGATGATACCCATTCTAACATGTGTGAGGTGATATCTCACTGTAATGTTGATTGGCAATTCCCTAATGGTTAGTGTTGTGGCATGCCTTTTTTATGTACCTGTTGTCTTCTTTGGGAAAAAAAAAGTGTCTATTCAGGTACTCTGCCCATTTTTTAAGTGTATTGTTTTCTTTGTGCTATTGAGTTGAGTTCTTTGTATTGTTTGTATATTAACCCTTTATTAGATATATGATTTGCAAGTATTGACTTCCATTCTGTAGGTTGTTTTTTTCATTTTTTTGGTGGTTTCTTTTGCTTTACAGAAGTTTTTTAGTTTGATGTACTGCTGTTTATTAACTTTGCTTGTGTTGCTTGTACTTCTGGTGGCAAATCCAAAAAATTGTTGCCAAGACCAATGTTAAGGAACTTAGCCTCTATGTTTTCCTCTAGGAGTTTTATGGTTTTCGCTCTTATGTACAAGTCTTTAAGCTATTCTGAATTAATTTTTGTGTATGATGTAAGATATGGATCCAGGTTCATTCTTTTGCATGTGGCTGTCCAGGTTGCTGACGCTATCAATTGAAAAGTCTATCCCTTTCCTATTAAGTATTCTTACCTCATTTGTCACAAATTAATTGATTATATATATTCATGGATTCGTTTCTAGGCTTTCTATCCTGTTCCATTGATCGACATTTCTGTTTTTGTGCCAGTACCCTGTCGTTTTGATTACTATAGCTTTATAATATAGTTTGAAATCAGGAAGTGTAATCCATATAGCTTTGTTCTTCCTCAATATTTCTTTGGCTATTCAAGGTCTTTTATGGTTCTATGTAAACTTTAGGATTGTTGTTTCTGTGAAAAATTCCATTGGAATTGTGAAAGAAATTGCACTGAGTCTGTAGATTGCTTCATGTAATATGGATCTTTTAATAATATTAATACTTCCAATCCATGAACATAGGATATTTTTACATTTATTTGCATCTTCTTCATCAGTATCTTGAGATTTTCAGTGGAGAAACATTCTACCTCCTTGGTTGAATTTATTTTTAGTTATTTTATTCCAAGTCAATCACAAGAAAAAAATCTGGAAAGAACACACACACATGGAGGTTAAATAGCATGTTACTGAACAATGAATGGACCAATCAAGAAATCACAGAAGAAACAAAAAGTTACATGAAGAGAAATAAAAATGAAAACACAGCAGTTCAAAATCATCACTTATTTACTACCTACTGTTTCCCCAACTGACTCTAATCAGGCTTCTGTTCTTACTACTTTTATTAGTCTGCTCAGGCAGTCTTAACAAAATACCAGAGACTAGATGGCTTAAACAACAGACATTTATTTTCTCACAGTTCTGGAGGCTAGAAGTCCATGACCAAGTTGCTGGGAAAATTTTGTTTTCGGTAAGAGCTCGTTTCCTGGCTTGTAGATGACCACCATCTTTTGTATTCTTTTTTCTTTTTTTTATGGAGGTAAAGTTTATTTATTTTTTATTATGTTCAGTTAGACACTATATAGTACATCATTAGTTTGTGACAGTGTTCAATGATTCATCAGGTACATATAACACCCAGTGCTCATCAAAATTTTGCCTTTCTCTTGTTCATGTAAGGAGAGAGGGAGGGGAAAGGAAGAGAGAGAAGGAGAGAGGACTCAGGTCTCTTCCTCTTCTTGTAAGGACACCAGTCCTATTGAATTAGTGTCCCATCCTTGTTACCTCATTTAACTATGATTACCTCCATACAGGCCCAACCTCCAAATAGTCATATGGGGGGTTGGGACTTTAACATACGAATTTGGGTGCTGGAGGGCACAATTCTGTCCATAACACAATTTCATTAAAAGAGTTCTTCTAACCATCACCCACACTTTCCATTTGCATATTCTAGTGTTTGGTTTTCTGTTTTTGCTTTATTTCACTTATTCTCATCATTTAACATAATTGACTGCTCTATCCTTTCTGAAGCAGTTTATTATCTTGCATTTTTTAAGATGTTTTATTTCTTAAGATGTCACCCGTGCTCCTCTGTTATAATAAATTAACTTTAATCAAATCCACAAAGTAATTACTTGGCAATTTTTTTTGGGCATCATTTTCATCCTGAATCTTCTTGATTTCTTGGCAGTATGTGACAGCACAGATCAGAGGTTTACAAAATAGAGTCAGTATACCCTAAGTGGTGGTCAAGATGATCCATGGGTACCGAAAAAAAGTATAAAACTTTAATATACATTTATTTTTACCTTTAAAAAGAAATTAAGCATGACAAATTAATTATTTAGATTTAATCAGTACCCTCATCAGTTTCATATGTCATGTAAGATATGGTGTGTCCTGAGGGAAAAGTAGGTACTCCATAGGTGGTCAGTGGTACTCATCTTATGCAGGCCTTAACATATTCAGAAGTAGTTTAATTAAAGTGCGCTCACTTAAATGGATTTAAGCAGGCTATAAATTTTAGGTTTTAGAGTCTTGGCAATGATGTACAATGAAATAAGGAACATTTTGTAGCCTACAAAGACTGCTTGCTTGTTTCATGGTGAAAAAAACATCAAAAGATTCTTTTTTACAAAAACCTAAATGTAAACATATACTAAAGACTAGTGACATGGTATCCAACAGATACTAACACACACACACACACACATATACACACACACACACACAAATACATGCACATACACACAAGCCCCATCAAAGAGATGCTAACATTTTTCACAATAAGCAAATAAGCAAAAACAAAATGATTTATATTTCAGAAAATAAAATTTATTTAATGGAGAGATTATTTTTACAATGGAAGGGAATTGTCTTCATAATTAAATGACTTTAGTCACAAAAAAGATGGAAATATGTCAAAAAATAACTTGGAAACAGTTTTCTAACGTATTTATAAATCTTTTCAATAAAAAGGTTCACTGTGTTTAGAATGAGACTGGAAATCAAGTGTCATGATTTCCTAAGTACAATAATTCAGTTTTAAATTTTTCTTTACATATAAAGTCATTAAGACCAAGATACATTGAGCATAATCCCTATCAAAACCTCAACTGAGTTTTTTTGTTTGACACTAAAATCCTGCCCCTTAAATTCATATGGAAATTCAAAATAGACAGAATAAGCAGAAAAAAGTCTTGAAAAAGAACAGAAGTGGAAGACTCACTTCATGATTTCAAATCTTAACACACAGATAGTCAGGACAGCATAAGGATAGACACATAGATGAATGAATTGAAAAGAGTCCAGAAATTAGTCTTTGCATTTATATTCAGCTAATTTTTTATAAGAGTGCCACAAGTATTGAATGGGGAAAGACTAACCTTTTGAACAAACAGTTCTGGGATGACTTGATAAATACAAGCAAAAACGAAGTGGAACCCCTACTATTCACTCTACACAAAACTTAACTAAGAAAGGGATTATATATGTAAATGTAAGAGCAAAAACTACAAAAAAAAAAGAGAGAGAAAGAAAGAAAGAAAGTATACAAGTAAATCTCTGTGACTGGGCTAGAAAATTGTTATTGAGATATAACACCAAAAGCATAGGTGACAAAATAAAAACTAAATAAACTGGACTTCCTCAAAATTAAAAACCACTGTGCTGCAAAAATGCCATCAGTAAAGTGCAAACACAAGCCACGGAATGGGATAAAATGTTTGCAAAGCCAAAGAAAAATCACAGAATAGGAGAAAAATGTTTATACCTTATAAGGTAATTGTATCCAAAATAGACAAAGAACTCTTACAATTCAATAATAAAAACAAATAACTCAATTTAAAATAGGCAGTGAATTGTTTCTTAAATTCCACATACAGAGGATCATAGGGGAAGAGAGGAAAAAATAAAACAAGATGAAACCAGAGAGGTCTCTTATGAAACTCTTTATCACTGGAAACAAACTGAGGGTTACCGAACGGGAGGAGGGTGGGGGGAGGGGGTAACTGGGTGATGGACATTAAGGAGGGCATGTGATGTAATGAGCACTGGATGTTATATAAGACTGACGAATCACAGGCTTGTACCTCTGAAACCAATAATGCATTATATGTTAATTAACTGAATTAAAATAAAATAAAACTGAAAAAATAAAAATAAAAAATAGGCAATGGATTCGACGAGGCATTTCTTCAAAGAAGATATACAAATAGTGGCCAATATATATATGAAAAGACGATCAAAATTTTTGGTGACTAGGGAAATGCCAACTGCAACCACAACGCAATATATCACTTCACACCCACTCAGAGGCTGTAATCAAAAAGACAGATAACAATAAATGTTCTTTTGGAGGCAAAAGAAGTGAAGAAATCTGAACCATCAAACATGGCAGGTGTTAATGTACAATGACGCAGCCACTTTGTAAAAAAACATTGGCAGTTCCTCAAAATTTAAATAGGGAGTTAACATATGACTCGGAAATTCTGTGCTAGATCTATGATCTCTCCAGACATACACACATATATGCTATATAGTTGTACACTTGAAAGAAAAGAAACTTATGCCCACATAAAAACTTGTACATGAATGTTTATAATAGTATTATTCATAGTATCCAAAAAGTTGAAGCTTCACAAATGTCCATAAACTGATGAATGAGAAGTAAAATGCAGAACCCAAGGGAATATTACTGAAAAAAAATTATAAAGACTGACTACTGATAACAGCAATTTGAGCGATTCCTGCAGAAATTCTCCTGTTGAGTATTAGTTGGTGCACAGATGTGAGGAACAACTGAAGGCCAGAAAGAACCACGTGGCGAGAATAGAGGGAGTAGTCTTTGGGATTCACACAGGGACAGGAATAATTCCTCTTCCAACTAACCAGGTTAGAAAACTCTAGAATGTGCAGGGCCTTAGGGAGGGTAACTCAGAGGGCTCTTGCCCCAGTAAGGGGAAAATATTAGCCCTAGAAAAAATATTTCTTAAATGCCATCTTAGGAAGCTTAAAAGCAAGATGTCAAAGGATCAAAACACAATGTCCAAGAGGTAAATTGCACTGGATATAACTGATGGCAGATTAGACGTTGCAGAGGAAAATATTAATGAGCTTGAATACATAAGAATAGAAATGATCAAAAGTGAGATGAAAAGGAATAAAATAAGCAAAGCATCTGCAAGTTTTCACCATATTCGTAAATTAACTCAAAAAGAATTATATATAGTCCCAAATGTAAAACCTGAAACTATAAACCTTCTAGGAAGAAACCATGAGAAAAAATATTTGCTATGTTGGTTTAAGCAAGGATTTCTGAGATAAGATACCAACAGCTAAAGCACAGTCCATAAAAGAAAAACTTGATATGTTGGACTTGGTCCAAATGAAGAAATTCTTTAAACATTAAAGACAGTGTTTAGAGAAGGGAAAGACAAGCCACAGATTGGAAGAAAATAACTTCACAGCATATATTTGATACAAGAATTGTATCTAGAATATATTATGTTTCAGAACTTAAAACTCAGAATTCAATAGCCCAACCAAATAACAGGCAAAAAACTTAAGCACACTCTTTCTAGAATTCACAGATGACAAATAAACATATAAAAAGATGGTCAATATTACTAGTCACTAGGGAAACAAAGTAAAAACTTAATGAAATACAAGTACACATTCATTAAAATGACTGAAATGAAAAGGTTGACCATAGCACATACTGGAGAGGATTTGTAGAGACTTGAGTTGTCACACACTGACACTGGGGATGTTGAATGACAATTACATTGGAAACTTTGACAGTGTCTCAAAAAGTTAAACGTGCATCTACCGAAGGACTCAACCATTACATTCCTAGGTTTTTTCCTATGAATAAGTAAAGCATCTGTTCATTCAGAGACTCATATGTGAATATTTATAGCAGTAATACTCCCAAAGCAGAAACAACCAAAATATACATCAACATTTGAATGGGTAAATACAAATTGTGTTCTATTCATATGACAAATACAATACTGTAATAAAAGGCAATAAACTCAATATATGCAATATCATGAGTGGATCTCAAGTTAATTATGTGGAGTGAGAGAAGATAGCTAAATAGTATATTCTATATGATTGAATTTATTTAAATGTATTTATTAAAGTTCTAGAAACTCTAAGTAGTTTAGGAAATTCTAACTAGCCTAATTAGAAATCAGATAAATGGTTGCCTGGGAGGCCTGGGAGAAGGGGTCACAGGGAGGGTCTGATGACAAGGATTTCAAAAAGCAAAAGTACTTTAGGGGTAATGGATATGTTTAATATCTTGATTGCAGTATTGTTTCACAGATATACATATATATATCAAACTATATATATGTATGTATATACACACACACATATATATATATATCTCAAACTATATATATGTGTATACACACACACACACACACACATATATATATATATATATACATACATTTGTCAGACAAAATATATATGTCAAACTGTGGACTTTAATTAGGTACAGTTTGTTTCCATCATACCTCATTAAAGCTATTAAAAATTTTTACCATAGGATTTCGTAATGGTGACATTGACAGAATATTCAGTGCCTGATTGGAGTGAGTTCAAGATAGAATGAGAGGAGAGAAAATAAAGGCCGTGCATACAGTTATAAATGGCTAATTGATACCCGGTTCTCCTCTTTCCTGGACACAATAGAAGACTGTGCTTCCTTGTCCCTTGTACGTAAGCACAACCATGTGAAATGTTTTAGCTAGTGAACTGTGTTGCTTACTAATAAAGGCACTCAGTGTTGATTCTGGAACTTCAGTCTATTCTCCTTTTTTTAAATTTTTTTTATTTTTTTATTTTTTTTTATATTCTCCTTCTTGATAGTGGAAGCACAAGTTGGCATAATAGTGTAATAGATCACATTTTTGCTTGCTGGGTCAACATTTGGAGGGCAACTTCACTCTTGATGCCCACCCCACAGCAGATTGTATATGAATTAAAAATAAATTATTGGTGTGCTAAGCCCCTGAGACTTGGAGGTTCTTGTCACCACAGCATAACCTGATCTATCTCTAGTGATGGGATCGTGGTTTCAGGAAGTTTTGCTATAAAGGGTAGTAGAAAAAAAGGGATGGAGAATCAAGGATGGTCATTTTTTATAATATGGGAGTTGGGTTTTTTTTTTAAAGATTTTATTTATTTATATTTGTCAGAAAGAGAGAGCGCACAAGCAGGGGGAGTGGCAGGCAGAGGGAGAAGTAGGCTTCCTGCTGAGCAAGGAGCCTGACATGGGACTAGATCCCAGGAGCCCGGGATTATGACCTGAGCCTAAGAGAGACATTTAACCAACTGAGCATCCCAAGATGGGAGTTGTTATGATATTTTTGCATAAAGGTTCTTGAATAACTAAGAAATTATAAAATTTAGTCAGGGCTATTACTATTCTATAAAGCAGTTATTTGCAAAAAGCAACCATCCAAAGCAATAACAATAAAAAACTAAAACAAAAAAACACCAACTCTTCCTCTAGGCAAATGACTTTCATCTTCCACTTGCCCACTCAGCTAGTCACTGTTATACAGTGAACAAATTACAGGACTATACATGGTGGCATTGTGTTCAGATCATAAGAATGAAATCTGGCATTAGAAGAAAGAACAATTCATCTATTAAAAGAGAATGTAGAGAACAGTACGTTGGTACAGTTACCGAGAAATGGGGAGATTTATTTGTGGGAGATTTAATTATTTCATTCTATAAATATTTACTGATTGCTTTCTACGTGCCAGGAACTATTCTAAGAGCTTAGGTTGCAAAAGTGAAAAAAAAAATGGAAGCAACCCTGCTTTCATAGAGACTACATTCTAGGGGGGTCAGGGGAGATTGGTGAAAAGCAAAGTAAAAAATTCTGTATTATGTTAGAATTTATAAGTACTATAGAAAGAAATAAGTTAAAGTTTGAGAGAACAAAAGTATGGAGAAAAGAAGTGTGGACATTTCCTGTTGGATGTCTATTCTCAGTAAAATCATGGGCAGAATATGTGTTTAAAATTTGATTTTCACAATAAGATATGAAATAGTTATCTGGGAATGTGGGGGAGTAAATTGTTTTGGGAAATGTGGTGGGATTGCCAGACAGCACTGAGGAACCTCTTGAAATTTCAGATAATAAATATAGATAAATCCAATCTATATGATACATATATATATATTTTTCTCTCCAGCCATCTTCAGCTGAATGGGTAGAGACAGTGACCATGTGTTAAGTGGATTGGATTTGGCCTATAGTTTGGGTCATTTAATTCTCCCAATCTACTGGACTGTAAACCTCAGGAACATCTAACCTTGGCTTTCTATTTACTTTTCATATCTGATCATTCACTAAATGATTCAATTATTCATTCATTTGTTCAACTAATATGTATGGATCAATCCTATTGTTCACAGCACTGTGGTGAATATGAAAATGAACACTTGCCCTCAGGAAATATTAGCATCTTATAATATAACATAACATAATACCGTGACACAATATAACACAACACCGTATGAAATACTGTTGGAGAAGTCAGCTGTGCACCATACATCTTAAGCACTCTAGGGGAGAATATTCTACAGTAGCCCAAAAAGGTGTTGGTGGGTTGGCTGTGTGGTAGAGGAAAACTTCTTAAGAAAAGATGCTTAAGATGTTACCTTGAAGAACCTTCATGAATTAGCTCAGAGAAGTTATAGACAGATGAACTACATATAGCAAAGTATGTATTAGTGGGAAAGTGTGGTGTGTTCAGGAACTGACCTAGTGCAGCTTCAAAGGGTCAAATTTTCTGGGTGAGAAGGAATGTCAAGCTATGAGGAAATGAGATAAATAAGCAAAAACCAAATCATGAAGAAACACATCCCATGTTAAGAAGTTAGGATTTTGGGCACCTGGGTGGCTCAGTGGGTTAAAGCCACTGCCTTCGGCTCAGGTCATGATCCCAGAGTCCTGGGATCGAGGCCCACATCGGGCTCTCTGCTCAGCAGGGAGCCTGCTTCCTCCTCTCTCCTCTCTCTCTGCCTGCCTCTCTGCCTACTTGTAATCTCTCTCTCTGTGTCAAATAAATAAATAAAATCTTTAAAAAAAAGAAGTTAGGATTTTATTTAAAAAAAAATAAAGGGGATAATGGACTCTTAAGGGTTAAGTTAAGAANCCTACTTGTAATCTCTCTCTGTGTGTCAAATAAATAAATAAAATCTTTAAAAAAAAAAGAAGTTAGGATTTTATTTAAAAAAAAAATAAAGGGGATAATGGACTCTTAAGGGTTAAGTTAAGAAGGACTGACACGATTATAATTATGTTTTAGAAAAACCAATGAAGACAAGACCTAAGGCAGGAAGACTTTAAGTTTTTCAAGGACATACTTTCTAGTCACAGATTTGTTCTTGGACTTCTTACCTTAAACTATACATTCCACTTTGTCTTTTTTTTTTTTTTGAGAATTTTATTTATTTATTTGACAGACAGAGTACAAGCAGGGGAGCAGCAGGTGGAGGGAGAGGGAGAACCAGGCTCCCCGCCGATCAGAGAGCCTGATGTGGGCTCGAACCCAGGAGCCAGGTATCATGACCTGAGCCGAAGGCAGATGCTTAACTGACTGAGCCACCCAGGCGCCCCATTCCACTTTGTCTTTGCTCTGGGTAGTTTTATAGCCACCAACTTAGGTGTATTTTTGTTGTCACACCAACATTTTTGTTGACTCCTTGAATATAATGTTCACCTCCACCTTTTTGGTTATGTTCCTTGTCCCTTCTGAGTTTGATTCTCTTTTCCATCTTTATAATACATCCTTGAACCTACTCATATGATGCCACTTCTGGACGTACCTGAGATTTCCTCCCTTTGGGACTTGCCCTTATCTCATGGATGAGACTAAGTTAGGAACTAGAAGAACAACAATACAAATTAAATGAAAAGTTGTATTTCTGTTATGTTTAGGAGATATAATTATTATAATTATTGGTGATTCAATTCATTCTGGTGATATACTTGATATGGAGGGTTATTGGGAAAAAGGGAATAAATTCTAATTTCTGAAATTCAATTTCAACTGCTAAATGTATAAATAATTAACACTGGAATATAAACTGCAAGAGAGATGAGAACAAGTTTTCAAGGGAAAATGACAGTTTGCAGCTAAACATCTCTGTAAGAAGATGGTTATTAAATAGTTCAATATACAAGTAGGCTCAGCAGGGAAGTCTGGCTGCAAGGGAAAACTATGCGTGCCATATACACAGAAGCAATCTGAAGGCCACAGGCTAGTACAGAGTCACCAAAGAAGATGGCCAAGGTCAGAACCCTTGGAGATAATATAGTTAACGACTAGAGGGAGGAAATAGCTCATGGGGAAGGCAGAGGAAAAGAACTGAAGATGAAGAAAGAAAATGAGGAACCAGTGTAATAGAAGCCAAAGTGGGAGGGACCAGTCAACAATGACAAAACAACTCAGAGACTCCACCTCCTCAATATCTCTTATACCAATTTTCTCTTTTCTATTCCTGTTGCTTTTGCTGCTATTGATAAGATTATCCAATTGCTGCTATTTGTCTCTCAAGCTGTAAATGGTTCTTCAATTCATCCTTCACAGTTGTCAGGTATCTATCCTCTGAACACATCAGTTCATGTGGTTTTTCTTATCTAAAACTTCCAGACATGGACGATCAAGTCCAAGCTTTTTACCTAATGTTCATAGCCATCCATAGAATGCCTCCTACCCAGTCCTTCTAATTTTATTATCCTCCAGAACCTCCAATAACCTTTTTGTTCCATTCACAGCTGATTGTCTACCTTCTTGAACTTGGCGGGCACTTTTGACCCTCCCTGACTTTGTGCATATCCTAGAATTATCCAGATACCATTCCACATATATGCCAAACATCTTCTTTTCATCCAAGACTTAACTCAAATGTTGACTCCTTGCAAAGCCTTTTCTGAGCCCATTGTTTATTAATACTTTCTTTTCCTACAATGTAGATACTTCAGGTATCTATTTTTGCAACTTATTTTATCCCATTTTCCTAATCACACATGCCTTAAAATTAGTTGTCCTGTTTTTTGTTTTTGTTTTCTATGATTCCATTTTCTACCGTCCTAGCCCCCATCTTCTACATTTTGAATCCTTTCCATGTATTTATTAAATTTATTAAAATTTATTAAAATTATTGATTCCCGAACTCTGAATTAGTTTGGGCCATATTAAAAAGAGTTTTCTGTAGGGGTGTGTGTGTGTGTGTGTGTGTGTGTGTGTGTGTGTGTACAGGCACGCACAGGCATGCATGCTTGCAAAGGCATATAGATCAATGACAACTTGCTGATTTTTTCCCAAAAGTACTTACAAATGTTAAGTAATTCATCTTACTAGAATCTAAGGGGTTTCATATTCCAGTTGTTAAATGTAACATTTGATACTTGATATTGAGAGCACAGATGCTAGCTAAAATTCTCCTTCTACTAAAGGAAACTGAGGCCCAATGAGATGTAATAATTCACTTCTGATGATACATATTCCAGCTGTACACTCTGGAAATCTTCCAAATCTCTCAATACCATCTCTAATTTGATTCAGTTATGAGGAGTTATGCATTTGTAGCTTTTAGGAATGTCAGGGCAGGGAGGTGCTTATGGATAATCTAATAATAATAACCATGTTTATGGAGTTTCCAACTGGCACTGTGTTAGGCACTTTATACGCATTATGATTAATACTCACAATGACCTTATGAAGTGGGTGTTCTTATCCTCATTGTAATGAGAAATTTATTCTTAACAGGATGAAAAAACTTACCTGCACCACAGCTAGCAAATGGCAGAGCTAAATTTCATGGGAGCTTCTATCTGACTCCAAAGACCGTGCTCTTATCAATTTTAGATTAATATGGTAGTTGCCTTTTGGCTATTGTCTATGATGAGAAGAAAATGGTATTAATTTTCAAACTGGTTCTAGAGAATTTCATCAGGAGTGGGTGAAAAAGTTGTTGGAAGGAACTTATGAAAACGGTTTTTGCTTAACTCTCCATACATTTTATCCAACCAAGATTTTGGTCTGTTTTATCACCCAGTTGTCCATTCACTCAACAAAATTGTATTGAATACCTACTGTGAGTCAACCACTGTTCTTAGTACTCTGGGGACACAGCCATAAACAAGCCAAGAAAGATCCCTTCCTTCATAGAGCTCACATTTTAGCAATGGTAAGACAGAAAGTAAACAACAATCGTAGCGAATGAGCTAATCATGCATGGGGCACCTGGGTGGCTCAGTCGGTTAAGCATCTGTCTTCGGCTCAGGTCATGATCTCAGGGTTCTGGGATCAAGCTCCACATCAGGCTTCCTGCTCAGCAGGGTCTACTTCTCTCTCTGCCTCTCCCCCTGGCTTGTGCTCTCTCTCTCGCTCACTCTCTCTCTCAAATAAATAAAATCTTTTAAAAAAATGAATGAACTAATCATATAGTATGTTAGAATATGGTCAGTACTATTGGAAATGTTTTAAAAGTGAGAAAAGTCTCTAAGAATTGTGAGATGGGGGATTGTATAGTTTGCAAATTGAAATAGTGGGCTCAGTGGAAGAGCATTCCCAGCTGAGGGAAGAGCCAGTGCAAAGGTCCGGCAGCACACCGGAGGAACAGCAAGACCGATGTGCTGACACAGAGTGAGTGAGGTGGAAAACATACGGAGAGGAGATCTGAGAGAGTCTGAAAGGGGGCACAGATCCCTTCTGGACTATATTTACATTCCTGTGCTCCTAATTCATCCTAGTCTGTCATCCTTTGCTTTTGTGTCTGCACTTTTATTAGTATAGGCTAGTAAATCAATTGTGTCATTTAGTGGTTTTATGCCCAGAAATTATTCTGTTTATTTTGATAAGTGGAAATCTCATCTTTATGGCTTTTGGTTACCATAGTGGGGTCTGAGTAAAATGGGGAATATGCTCCCTGCCCCCACAGAATCAAGACCAGAGCAGAAGAGTGGAGACGTGAGTTCATATCAGAACCTAAGCCCCTTGTTCGGACCTTGTCTTTTCTTTGGGTTGATGTTAATCTTCAGAAGTAGAGGTTCTCTAGTAAAACTCATGGGTCTTTAAAACAAAAAACAAAAAACAAAAACAAGCTTATGAGTCTTTATTCCAGGAAGTGATGGAAAGGTCTGAGCCTAACAAATACAGTTTTCTAAAATTTCTCACAAATGACTGTGGAGTCCACGCTACTTCTGACCTGAACACTAGTCACATACTTGGTGACTGGGTAATTTATAGTAAAATCCTGAGATTTAAATTCTTAAATTCTAAATTGCAAAGCTCATAAAGTCTTAGTATTGGAGAAAATAAAAAAGCTGCTGCTCTGTCCTTGAATTTTCACTCCAGTTAAGCACTGCTTTCTCCAAGGGTAAGCATCTCGACTGCACATGAGAAGATTTTATTTTATCTTATTTTATTCTATTCTATTTTTATTTTTATTTTATATTTTGTCTTTAACAAAAAGCATGACTTCTCCCTCATGAATAACTGATTGTCAGAGAAAGTCTCAGAAGACATTCCATTGATTAGCATCTCTGAGTAAAACACTGGTTTTAAATCCTGGCTAGGCTTTTCCCCCTGATTATCTTTGGGAGAAAGAAAGCACAAAACACCCAGAGGAGAGATTTTAAGTTTATTCTCTCTTTTTGTACTTATAATAAAGACTTTCTTTCCAAACCAATCTGCAGCCCATTGGCTGGAACCCAGGGCTGGCTCATAAGGAAATTCAAGTCTGAAACGGACAGTGGCAAGTTCTCTGTTTGTGCAATATCATGAGAAAGTAAAACAAATTTGATCATTATGAAGCCTGTGTCACCTCATCTCCATGCAGTGCTCCCAGACATCCTTGCCATTTTATGGATGGTGAGAACTCCTAACACTGACAGCCCGCCTTGTTTTAACTTGTGATTACCATCAGTCACCCTGGGTGCCTGATTAGAGGTCTTGAACAACTCTATTCTTTTTTTTTTTTCTGGAAATAGAACAGGAAAGCATTCAGTTTTAGCTAACATTTACTAGATCCTCATTCCGTGCCCAGTTCCATTCTAGATGCTTTTGGGGCCAAATGTCGAAGCCTGGGAGCAGAGGGAAAAGCTACCCAAGGGTATGGTCAGACTCAGAGAAAAATGAATCTTCCCCATAGAAAAAACAGACTGAGAAATCAAAGCCTTCAAAATGTTGCACTTATGTATGCTGACAAAATATTCAAAGAGCCGGGGTGAACATTTGCTCTAATGGATGAGGAAAAAGATAACTTAATAAAATCCATTTCTTCTATCTGATTGAGCTAAAGTGCTAGTTGAAGTTGATTGTTTTGTTTGGCGCCTAAGTATGTGATTTTTTTTTCCCTCTGCAAATTAGTAGCTGTGGCAGGACTGTGCAGAGCATCTGGCAAGTGAGGATTTGAAAGAAAGAAAGAAAAGAAAAAAACTGGAGTAAGGGATTCTAAATAGCATTCTGCCCATGGGTCTTATTCTGATGTTTTAATAAAAACCACCATTTTGTACTCCCCCAAAATTAAATAAATAAATAGATAGATAGATAGCATCCCAGTTACCAGTAGAGTAATTAAGCTCAGACTAACAATATTTAAATGAAGGGATTCTAAGGCAGGTATCTGGGCACCTGGGTGGCTCAGTGGGTTAAAGCCTCTGCCTTTGGCACAGGTCATGATCAGGGTCCTGTGCTTGAGGCCCTCATTGGGCTCTCTGCTCAGCATGGAGCCTGCTTCCTCCTCTCTCTCTGCCTGCCTCTAAGGCAGGTATCTTAAATGAGTAGAAAAATGTTCCCAGAGGTTACCAGCAGTCTCTAATCACAGACTTTTTTTTTCTTGATCTCTTTATATACAGATTTTCTACATCTTCCCATAGAACTGGACTTGATTTCTTTATTGGGATTATTAAAAGTTATGGAAGGGGGCACCTGGGTGGCTCAGTCTGTTAAGCAGCCAGCTCTCAATTTTGGCTCAGGTGATGATCTCAGAGTCATGAGATCAAGCCCCAAGTTGGGCTCCACACTCAGTAGGAAGTCTGCTTGAGGATTCTCTCTCTCCCTCACCCTTTCCCTCTGCTCCCCCACAACCCCCTAGGCATATGTGTGCTCTCTCTCTTTCTCTCTCTCTGCAAAATAAATAATCTTTTTAAAAATAAATTAGGGATGCCTGGGTGGCTCAGTCATTAAGCGTCTGCCTTCGGCTCAGGTCATGATCCCAGAGTCCTGGGACTGAGCCCAACATTGGGCTCCTTGCTTAGCAGGGAGCCTGCTTCTCCCTCTCTCACTCCCCCTGCTTATGTTCCCTCACTTGCTTCTCTCTCCCTGTCAAATAAATAAAATCTTTTTAAAAAATAAAAATAAAAAATAAAAGTTATGGAGAAATGGCAGGCTGTGGTCTCAGTTTTGCTGAGCAAGTGGTCAACACAGATACTTAAGTTCATGAGAAATAGAAGTCATGGTTGATGGTGCCAGGGCCAGTGCTTGATAAGGCTATGAAGTACTTGAACTTCATCTCAAAGACAGCTGTGGTATCAAAGAAAGACTATTGGATCAGCAGCCAGGAACCTTAGGTCAAGCACAACTGTCGCTACTTCCTGGCTGTATGATAATGGCAAATCACTTATCTTCTCTGGCTCATGGTGTAGTGGGGTGGGCATTCCTAAAGTTCTCTTAGTGAACATGATTTCACAATAAATAAGAGAAAATTAAACTAAATAAAAACTAAAGAACCACAAATGTTATTTCTACCTTGATCCCCATTAAGATCTTTCCTCGTTTCGTATTTGTGGGGATCTGTCACCTTACCCCTTGTTGGCTGCTCAGGTATGTCTCCACACCTTACCCCATCTCAGGGCCTAGACATCAAACTTGGTATGCTGAATGAAGAGAGTGAAGTCTGAGACTTTGAGAACAGTAACAGATGGACAGAAGATATATTTGGGGATAGAAGGATCTGATTTTAATGTCCCTCATCCATTTGGCTTACTCTAGGTATCCCGTATGCTGCCTTTTGCTTTGCTTCAGGAAGCCACGGTGCAAAATTTTCACGTGGTACAATGGAATGAGCACTATAACTACTTCACTAAAAACTTTTCCGCAACTACCAAATGATATTAGAATAGCATCCAAACCCCTAATATACATGACTCTACTTTCCCTCCCTCCCTCCGTCTCTCTCTCAATTGCATGCCTTCACTCTTTTACTGCCTCAGATAAGAAAAGAGGGAGCAGAGATAAATAAATAAATGCTAACTCACATTCAAGTTCCTCTTTTGCTTCTGCTCACTCGGAGAAGTTGTGTCTGATCCCGTCCTTACCACTAACCCTCCCCTTAGCTCCTCTATAACAACTCATTTGACTTCATTGCTTTTTTCTTTGCTCTATCATTTACTTTGGCCTAGGGCCTAGCACAGTGCCTGCTAAATGAACTCACTAATTTACCAAATTTGTTTAATTGAATTGAATTGACAGGGAAACAGGAGACCCAGGTGCTTCTATCTACTTGATATTATAACTTGGACTTTTTTTTAGCTTTTATATCATAATCTATAAAATACATTTGATTATATGATCCTTTTAATATGATGTTTTGTTTTCTAGAAATACTTTTCCCCAAATAAAATAACATCCATTTCTTCAGTAATGATCTGCAGAAATTACAGTCTGATATTCGAATTGGGTAGAGCATGAACACAGAAAGGGGAGTTTATATGTTGATATCTCAATAAATGATCATACAATTTGACTCTTGAGATTTAGGAAATGCCCACATTATCATAATTAAATTCTCATTTTCATGATAACTCCATTTATATTCCATGATCTTACTATATAACATGATCAGTTCTCACACAACATACAATTTATCGTATGCTTGAATTAAACGTGGGGGGACTCTCTTTTCTCAGCTTGAAAGTTGATTTGGCAAATCCTTTTCAGGTGACTTCTGAGTCTAACTGGTGGGAAGAAAAATGAGAGGTAGAAAAATAGACATATTTATTGTTAAAGGAGAGAATAAATCTACCCAGGATAGAGATGCTATTAATACTCTGAACCACATGGTCAAACAAAGTTATGTTTCCTATACAGGAGAAGAAGCTGTAGAGTAATAAACAAGACTTTCTGTGGCTTCATTTTTCCAGCTGTTTGTGGAAATACTTGACATTTAACAGCACGCACTCAGCTATTCGACAGAAAATGGAATTATCACATCTTTCCAGCAACTGTCCACAAGGCAGATCTTGGCCCTCACTGCTGCCAGATGTCTTCTTGAGCCTGGAGTGGAATTCCCTGTGGAGGGAATTTTGAGAGCAGTGAAAATAAAGGGTGGGGGGGACATTTAAAGCAATGGCAAGAAATAGCTCTTAAATGCAGCAATTTTCTAGGCTATGTCTTATTCTTCTGGTGAGAAAGAAAGAAAGAAAAAAGATCAGTGTTATTCTGACACCTCAGCCATCTCTCCTCCCCTAGCTTCACAAGGGGAATAATCTTTAACAAATAAAAGATGGTATTGTGTCATTGTCATCTTTGCAAAGCTCATGAGTTCTCATTGATAGGAGGTTAGAGATGTAGCACTCTGTTGGAAGAAGCGTGAAAATGAGTTGTGGGGAGCTTATTTAGCAATCGCTCCTGCCCTCCTTCTTTCTTTGCTGAGATCCTAAAACTCTGTAACAATGCCATTGCTAAGCAACAGATCAGACATTTCCTTTCTAGATGCAGGTGAATAAGAAGGTGTAATGCCTGCTCAATCAAGACTCACAAGGATGCATTAGCCCTCTGTTCAGCAGGGCTTGGGCTGTGGGGACCTTTTCCTTCGGCTCTGTGCTCTTCATTGAGATGTTGGGCAGGCACTGATCTGGATACCTGGACACAGGAGTCAAAGACTCTAAACCCAAAAGTGCGATTACGAATGTGAACTTGCCTAGGGCATTTCACATCTCTAGATCTTAGTTTTCCAGCTTGTAAAAGAAGACAATGGACTAGATTAGTATTTCTCAAATTTTACTTGTATCAGAATGATCTGAAGAAGATATTCTTGTAATCTCCGATTCAGTGGATTTAGAGACTGTCCAGGTATCTGTATTTTTAAGCAATCTGCTAGTGATTTTGATACAAAGCAGGGACTGGATCAATTGGGCTAAACAGTTTCTAAGAATTCGCTCTTTCCTGACTTTCTATGAGTCTATAAATCTGGATTAAATGTGTTTCCAATGATTCATTGGACAAAAATCCAGTGGACAACTCCTTAGGAAAATTCTACTGTCACAAACCAGGAAACCTTTGTATATTTCATATGCTCCATTTTACTTAACATCCTAATTGCCAGAAGCAACAGCATCATCTGACTTCTCAGGTCCCTGAAGTTATTCATAACTCCTCTCTTGTCTCTCATGTACCATTAATACTTAAAATGGCAATGACCACTAAGACTAACCAGTGCATATTTTGTGCTGGGAATTTTTCCAAGTCCTTTTTATTAACTAATCTAAACTTTCAACAGCTTTATACAGTTAATATCATTAATAACCCTTTTTACAGATAAGGCACAACAAAAATAATGCACAGAGAGCTTAAGGCTCCGTAACTAAGCCAGAATTTGAACCCAGACAATCTAGTCAGATGTTTGTACTCACGCTGTGCTGTTCTGAGTCTAGTTTATTGGCACAGTTTTGCTATTTACATAATTTATGATGCCCTCTTGATTTATTCATATCTGTTAATCCCTGTTAACAAATCCTTAATTTACGTTGATGCCAATTCACCATAAATAACTTTAAGAATTTACTGAGCACATTAAAATGTGTGTAGAATCATGCTACAGTATGTGATAATAAAGTTCTCTGCTTTCAAGGAATTATGTAATCTTTTTTTTTTTTTTGGTAATCTTTTTTATAAACTTGCAGGCTTCCTTACTTCTGGTCTGTCTGAAACCATTTTCTGCAAGTGGCCACAACTTTGCTCACTTCAAAAGCACAAATTTGCTGCCAAATACCCAGTGCTTCAGGTTATACTTTAAGTGCCAATAATTAAAAACACTTTATCCCCTAGTTCCATTATATCTAAAAGTATTCATTGCTTGGAGTCTTTTGGCTGAGCTTTCATACAAAGCAGTCACAATATTACAGAGAAATGTTACCTGTATATAAATGTTCTAAATCAACCTTTTCCATCTTTGAAAATCCTATTTAGAATTCATATTTGCTAGGAAATCCTAAATCAAATTAACCAAAATTGATTGCCAAAGCATTTATAACTCCCAAAAGGATATTTTGCAAGTGTGATTATAGATGTGTTTGAATAGATCTGTGGAACAGTTTCATACATAGATAATATTCAGAATTTGTATAAGAAAGCTCCCTTTAATTTTGGTCTGAGCTAGTTGAACCTAATATCATAAAACCAATCATGTATCAAAGTATAATTCTCAAAATGTTAAAAACATAATTCTTATGTAAGTAAATAGTGATCATTTGTCATATTTTCATTTAATTTATTGTTGATGGAAACAGCCATTTGGAAAACCTGATTCAAAAAATTTATAGAAGAAATGGAATTTTATATAATTAATGAAACCAAAAAGGAGCACTGATTTAAGATTCTTACATTAGATTTTAAATAAGCCTGTTCATATCGTACATTGCAGTACAATCATAGACTTTATCTTTCCTCATTACAAAAAAAAATGTCACCTTGTTTTATCATTGTTCTAAAAGTTAACCTCTAGTTTTATGGAGTTATAAAATATCTGGGCCATAATCAATATAAATGTTATGTCAAACATAGAATCCCCAAGAGAGTCAGTTGGCCCTTAAGTAAAATGCTGGACAGTGTTCCAGCATGATATTAAACTTTTACACAGTCAATGCTTTGCTTCATTTTCAAATTTAGAATAATTTGAATACATATTTATTTCATAGACTCCATCATGCATTCAGAAATTTGGCTCCTTTTGGTGGGTAACAATTATTTTTAGTGTTCAAGTTAGTATCATGGGATAGATCTTTCCCCTAGGAAAAGTTACTATAGATTGAGAAAGACTATCAGTACAAGTGAGATTGAATCCTTGAGACCATGAGGAAAGGTACTGTCCTAATCCAAGCAAGTGATGATTAATGCTTAAACAGGGAAGGCAGTGACTGGTAAATAAACCTTAAGTGAATAAAAATGTCTAAGTGTGGGTGCCTAGGTGGCTCAGTCAGTTAAGCGTCTGGCTTCAGCTCAGGTCGTGATCCCAGGGTCCTGGGATCAAGTCCTGCATCAGGCTCCCAGAGCCTACTTCTCGTCTCCCCTTGCTCCTTCCCCCTGCTCATGCTCTCTCTATCTCTCTGTCAAATAAATAAATACGATCTTTTTAAGAAAATGTCTAAGTGTAACTTTGAACAGTTCACTTCAATGTCCGACCGACCCAATGGCAAAAATAAATGAATACAAGATTGATTAGACTTCCAGTTCTTTTGAAAGTATTATGGGATTTGAGGCTATTTTCTTCTCACCTGTTTTCATTATCTGTTATTACATCTACTACTTTGTTAATGACCTTGAATACAGTTGCGAGAATATTTTCTTTGTCATCTATCTTGTGTGACTGAACTTGGTATTCCCTCTACCTGGAATATTCTCCCTCAGATGTCCACGTGGCTTCCTTACTCACTTCCTTCAGGTTTCTGGTCACATGGCCTCTCCTCACAGACACTTTCCCTGACCACATTCTTCAAGCTGGCAACCTCACTCGCAGTACTTCTTATCCAGTTTGACTTTCTTCAGAGCTATAGATATTGACATCAGTATTTGTTTACTTATATTTAAAATAAACTTTATTTTTGAGGTTGCTTTAGCAAAATTAAGTGGAAAGTACAGACAGTTCTCATAAACTTTTGCCCCTCACTCCATCACCTTCCCCCACCAACATCCCACACCAGAGTGATAACAATTGTCAACATCAGTGAACTTACACTGACGTGTCATTATTACCCAACGTCCATAATTTGCATTGAGGTTCACCCTTGGTGTTGTACATTCTATGGGTTTTGACTAATGTGTAAGGATACATATCTACCATTATAGTATCATACAGAAAGTTTCACTGCTCTAAAAAATCTGTGTTTGGCCTATATATCCCTCCTTTCCCCCTAATCCCAAGCAACCGCTGATTTTTTTTTTTATCATTGTGGGAATTAAAGGACTTTCCAGAATCTTTATTTGACTTTCTCAAAGAATGGTAAAATCTTTAGAATATAGAACCTATCTCACATACAAACATTTTAACCCCTGAGCATCTAATAAAATAGTAGTAGTCATAGTAGAATTATAAGACTTGCTGATTTATCAATGGATTGATTGACTTTGGGAAAGAGAAAAAGAAAAGGAACTGGCGCATAGTGGCAGAAACAGCATAGAAAGGGCCATCGATTTCTTTGTAGTTATTTTCTTACTTCAAAGTGTTTTGTTTAATTCACCCAACCCATTTTTGCTTTTGAATGGAACAAAAGTAAACCTGTATGATTGACAAGCTGTGTGTTCTGAGGATTCATGTCAGAATTTGCTGAAATGTCTGAAATAACTTAGAAGCCTGACTCATACACACCTGCAGAGTTAAGCATGTCTGAGTTGCTTCGCTAATGTTTCCAGGAAGCTAACTACCATGCCAGGTACATGAACCGTTGCCTGGCAACCTCAGGCCTCAAGCTTCAACTGTACTCTGGAGGCACTTTCCTGATGTGGGTCCACGGGTATTTTGGGGACTCACCTCAGAATGCTGTGACCTGCTTATCCATAGTCAATGCAAAGCGGAAGCGGGGGACAATTTTCCAGAATATCCTTAAGATTTCCNACGGGTATTTTGGGGACTCACCTCAGAATGCTGTGACCTGCTTATCCATAGTCAATGCAAAGTGGAAGCGGGGGACAATTTTCCAGAATATCCTTAAGATTTCCTATGACTCTNAGGGCGCCTGGGTGGCTCAGTGGGTTAAAGCCTCTGCTTTCGGCTCAGGTCATGATCTCAGGGTCCTGGGATCGAGGCCCGCATCGGGCTCCCTGCTCAGCGGGGAGCCTGCTTCCCCCTCTCTCTGCCTGCCTCTCTGCCTCCTTGTGATCTCTCTCCCTCTGTGAAATAAATAAATAAAATCTTAAAAAAAAAAAAAAGATTTCCTATGACTCTAATTACCCCAAATCC
The DNA here is from genome assembly GCA_002007465.1 of Ailurus styani. Classification (NCBI taxonomy): domain Eukaryota; kingdom Metazoa; phylum Chordata; class Mammalia; order Carnivora; family Ailuridae; genus Ailurus; species Ailurus styani. The sequence continues at coordinate 45,246 of LNAC01000809.1, read as the reverse complement.
TTAAACTTTTGTATTAGAAAACCTTATACTTTGATGCAATTTATCATCAGCAAAATTACAATTATTTAGTGGATGTGGAGAATCCACTTCTTTTCTGGGCTGAACTAGTGGAACTAATGTTTGGCTGTGGCTCAGAGACAATAGTAAATTATAGAAACTAGAAACTTGCTTCTTTCCATAGCTAGAGCTAATCGCCCCTCAACTGTGTGCTAAAAAGACTTATAGCTAACACTTTACAACACTTACATGAGCAGAGGGTATGTTAAGCTCCTCACATAGAATAATTCATTTAATCATCACCAGGGTCATAAAAAAAAAAGTAGGTGCTATTATATATTTTGCCCAAGTGAGGAAAAGGAAAAACACAGAAAGATTAAGTAACTTTAAGAAATGTCACAAGGTCATGGTTAGTGGTTAAAAACTAGGATTTGGGCCCATGCTATCTGACTCTAGATTTTGTTTCCTTGAGGTTCAGGAGCCAATTATGACCTCAACAAGGGCTTAAGAAATTCTAAACTAACGCATTAGTGGCTTCAGTGAATTTATTTGTTGCCTGGCAAGCTCTAACCTCATGACCTAACCTTGATGATTAGATTTCTGTATTATTCCCAAGGCCAAATCCCTATCTCCTAGGAGCATTCTCTTTTCCAGATCTTGGTTCTTCCCAGGCTGAGTAAGTTGCCCAGCAACTTCACTTAGAAAAAGAAAAACAAAGACAAAAACATTCCTTTTCATAATTTGTTTACTTATTCACTGATCTACACATTTATCAACTATCACTTGCCAGCAGCATGCTTTCTAAGGGGTTAGGGAAAGAATTCCAGGCAAAATGAACAATTCAAGAAATAGCCGGGAGATAAACAAATAATTTATTGAGTGCCTACTATGTGTGGGGCATTGTTCTAGGTGACGAGAATATAAGAGTGATCAAAGGAAGGTTTCTGCTCCCATGGAACTTATGTTCCAGTAGGGGAGACAAATAGATGTCAAATAGATGTCACATAATGTAACAATCTGTGTTAAAGTCTGTGTTAAAGTCTGAAAAATATTAGGAAGCTAATTAAAGAGGGTAAAGAGAAAGATAGTAATGAAAGGGTGATTTTTTTTAAATTTTATTTTATTTTTATTCTTTGCCCAAGGGGTACAGGTCTGTGAATCATCAGGCTTACATCTTTCACAGCATTCACCAAAGCACAAACTCTCCCCAATGTCCATAACCCATCCACCCTATCCCTACCCTCCCACCCCCCAGTAACCCTCAGTTTGTTTTGTGAGATTAGAAGTCTCTTATGGTTTGTCTCCTTCCCCATCCCATCTTGTTTCATTATTTTTCCCTCCCTACCCCCCACAACCCCCCCCCCTGCCCCTCAAGTTCCTCATATCAGAGAGATCATATGATAATTGTCTTTCTCTGATTGACTTATTTCGCTCAGCATAATACCCTCCAGTTCCATCCATGTCGTTGCAAATGGCAAGATTTCGTTTCTTTTGATAGCTGCATAATATTCCATTGTATATATATACCACATCTTCTTTATCCATTCATCTGTTGATGGACATCTAGGTTCTTTCCATAGTTTGGCTATTGTGGACATTGCTGCTATAAACATTCGGGTGCACGTGCCCCTGAGGAACACTACCTTTGTGTCTTTAGGATAAATACCCAGTAGTGCGATTGCTGGGTCGTAGGGTAGCTCCATTTTCAACTTTTTGAGGAATCTCCATACTGTTTTCCAGAGTGGCTGCACCAGTTTGCATTCCCACCAACAGTGTAGGAGGGTTCCCCTTTCTCCGCAACCTCGCCAACATCTGTCATTTCCTGACTTGTTGATTTTAGCCATTCTGACTGGTGTAAGGTGGTATCTCGCTGTGGTTTTAATTTGTATTTCTCTGATGCCGAGTGATGTTGAGCACTTTCTCATGTGTCTGTTGGCCATTTGGATGTCTTCTTTGGAGAAATGTCTGTTCATGTCTTCTGCCCATTTCTTGACTGGGTTATTTGTTTTATGGGTGTTGAGTTTGAGAAGCTCTTTATAGATTTTGGATACTAGCCCTTTATCTGATATGTCATTTGCAAATATCTTCTCCCATTCTGTCAGTTGTCTTTTGGTTTTGTTGACTGTTTCCTTTGCTGTGCAAAAGCTTTTAATCTTGATGAAGTCCCAATAGTTCATTTTTGCCCTTGCTTCCCTTGCCTTTGGTGAGGTTCCTAGGAAGAAGTTGCTGCGGTTGAGGTCGAAGAGGTTGCTGCCTGTGTTCTCCTCGAGGATTTTGATGGATTCCTTTCTCACATTGAGGTCTTTTATCCATTTTGAGTCTATTTTTGTGTGTGGTGTCAGGAAATGATCCAGTTTCATTTTTCTGCATGTGGCTGACCAGTTTTCCCAACACCATTTGTTGAAGAGACTGTCTTTTTCCCACTGGACATTCTTTCCTGCTTTGTCGAAGATTAGTTGACCATAGAGTTGAGGGTCCATTTTTGGGTTCTCTATTCTGTTCCACTGGTCTATGTGTCTGTTTTTGTGCCAGTACCATACTGTCTTGATGATGACGGCTTTGTAATAGAGCTTGAAATCTGGAATTGTGATGCCGCCAACTTTGCTTTTTTTTTTCAACATTCCTTTGGCTATTCGGGGTCTTTTCTGGTTCCATATAAATTTTAGGATTATTTGTTCCATTTCTTTGAAATAAATTGCTGGTATTTTGATGGGGATTGCATTAAATGTGTAGATTGCTCTAGGTAGCATAGACATTTTCACAATATTTATTCTACCCATCCATGAGCATGGAATGTTTTTCCACTTCTTTGTGTCTTCCTCAATTTCTTTCATGAGTACTTTATAGTTTTCTGAATACAGATTCTTTGCCTCTTTGGTTAGGTTTATTCCTAGGTATCTTATGGTTTTGGGTGCAATTGTAAATGGGATTGACTCTTTAATTTCTCTTTCTTCTGTTTTGTTGTTGGTATATAGAAATGCAACTGATTTCTGTGCATTGATTTTATATCCTGACACTTGACTGAATTCCTGTATGAGTGTTAGCAGTTTTGGAGTGGAGTCCTTTGGGTTTTCCACATAAAGTATCATATCATCTGCAAAGAGTGAGAGTTTGACTTCTTCCTTGCCAAATTGGATGTGAAAGGGTGATTTTTTTTTAATATAAAAAAGCTCAGGAAACCCTCCCTGATAAGACACCCCATGAACCAATACCATTGGGAGAGAGAAGAGGCTCTGCGGATAGCTGGGGCCAGGCACCGTGGGGACCAAAAGAGCAGGTGCACACACTTTGCGGCAGAAACATGCAGCAAGGAGGCTCCTGTGTCTGAAGCAAGTAAGTTAGTGGAAGAGTGGTAAGAAATGAAGGGAGGAAGGTGACTGGGGCATGGCTTCTGTAGGAATTTGTGAGCCAGGTAACCAGCTGTGGCAAGAGTGTAGCACAAATTGTCAACTTACTGATGTTATTTATTAAAGTCTATAAATTATCTCATTTGTACATTATCAACATCTCATTCATTCTCACAGAATCATTGAATATTAAAGATGGAAATGATATATGCATTATCCATTACAGTCATATATCTTGTACCTGATTCTCTCATACAATATCAAAAAACCCCAGCAACAACAGTAACAACTTAAGTGCTTAGTGAGTGCTTGCATATTAATCATTGTGCAAGAGACTTTACGTGCATTGTTTCCAGTTCACCCCAAATCTCACAAGTAAAGGAGCATTACTTCCAGGGTGCCATCCAGCTCTGTTGGAATAATGCCAAGGAGGGAAACTCATCATGTTAGGGCAGATTATGAAAATGTGCTCTGTGGTGCTAGGGCTCATTATGTCTTCTTCTGTCATTCTCCTTTATTCTCCGTTTATTCTTACTTTGTGAAGTGTGTGTGTGTGTGTGTGCGCGCGCGTGCGTGCGCACGTGTGTGTTCATTTCTTTCCTAAGTAGACATGACTGGCATGGCCATTAGGGTAGTTTCAATAGGAAAGGGAAATGTGTCATGATGAACTTAGGGAGTCTGGCAGCATCTTAGCATCATAGGGCCGGTTTAAAATTTTCTGGTAAAGTGTAAACTTCTTTTCTTTTTAAGATTTTATTTTTTTATTTGATATATATAGAGAGATCACAAGTAGGCAGAGCAGGAGGCAGAGAGAGAGGAGGAAGCAGGCTCCCCACCAAACAGAGAACCCTATGCAGGACTCGATCCCTGGACCCTGAGATCATGACCCGAGCGGAAGGCAGAGGCTCAACCCACTGAGCCACCCAGGCGCCCAAGCATAAACTTCTTATAAGCTTAGACACATCAGGACATGCATTGTTTAATCAGAGGCAAATTCCCATTAGCCAGAGTCACAGACACTGAGATACAAAAATCAGAAAATCCATTTATTAACACGCACTAAGAATTTTGGGAGGACTGGAACTGGAGTTATTCATCCAATGTGTTACTTTCTGTCTTCAGACACACAAGATGAGAAGTCAGCACATAAGGAGATTGTATGGAATCAGAACAAAATAGTTAGATCATTAGATTTTTACTGATACCCCGCTACGATTCTCAGATGAACACTGCCGGTATCTACGCAAGAATTTCTTCCTTTTCCATGGTTTTATGATTGAGCTTATTTTTTCTTAATGTAGCACAACAATAACAGGGATCCCATATGGCCTACTTCCTACATGATAACACTTTAAAGATACCACTGTCTAGCAAGGGTAATTAAAAACCAATTCTAGCCTTTACTTGTAGCTTTCAATGAACATTAATGAGGATTCAATTCTTAACCCACAGTAGGAATCCACAAAAAGCATTCCTTTTCTTCTCCTCTTCAATGCTCTTATAAACTGCAGGTGCCTTGAACCTCCCATTATCTAATTATTTTCTGCTCTCTCTGTGAAGTACACGATGTCCTATCTGTGGGGAATCTGCTTTCCTCAGTCCCCAGCATCCTGCAGCGCCCTCTCCCTGAGAGTGGCTGTTTACATTTATGGTCCTCTCACCAGCTGTGCCGTCTTGTGTTCAACGGGTTGGAGACACCAGCAGCTCTCCTAGTCTCAATGTCCCTCAATCTGCAACAAGCAAAGTTTGCAGAGCGCCTTGCGAATGCATTTCTTCTCACACTCAGCCTGGTTTTCTCAGGAGAAATTCTTATACAGAATTCTCAAGGACAAGTTCTAAATAAAATTCTCCACCTTGTTATATCTATAGGGACTATCACATGCAATAAGGTAACTGAGAATCGGGTCAAGGTCACTTCAAGGTGACCACGTTTATCTCTGCTCAGACCCATTATCAGTAGCTCATATAATCCAATTATTTAAGAAAAACACTATTTTCTTTATATGCATGTTTTTGAGTGACATCTCACTGGATCTTTGGACACTGTAATTATCCAAAGGGTCAGTTAGTATCTTCACAACACTTACATGCCTACACCCTCAGGCCCTACCTCAGCTGTAAATCCATTAAAGCAGCAAAGAAAGTAACTTTAATTCCTAACTATCTGACATCTTTCTCAAAGGTACTGTGGTGCCCCGTAAATCTAGCTGTAACCTTTCCTTTCAGTTAGCTCCCAGATCCATTTGAGTCAAGTACCAACATCCCTCTGTCAAAGGGAAAATTGTATCAGTTTGCTCTCATAAAGTTGGATATGGAGAGACAACACACAATCTTATAGGTAATAATTCATTCGTTGGAACTATTTTCCTGAGATTTTTTTGTAGAAATTAAGTCAGATAGGGGTACTTTAGATCACTGAAAAAATAAATGTTTTTGATCTCAGCGTTGAAGAGTTCTGAGTTTCTGACCCATCTTGTTATGCACTGCATATTACTTTTATGATCCTGTTGTTGATCGGCTTTGACTAACCTACCTTGTAACAAATTTGCTACTGCTTTTATCTCATTCTTTACTTCCAGTGTTGGGGTTCACCCTCTTTTAATCACCTCTTATTGCTAAATGGTCCTTTACAGACAGCACTACTCCTTCAGCTTTGTGCTTTTATCTTCCAGTTTGAGCATTCTTTGAATGTTACCTCAGTCTCTACTGCCTTCCTCCTACCCTTTGGGGTTATGGATCTAGCTTGCACTCTGTGCAAGTCTCTATGGCCAGTCACCTACTAAAAATCTCCCCAGGAACACCAAGTGGAAATAGGAGGAAATTTTAGTTACAGGTAAATTTTGTGTCAGTAAGAACACTTTTTCCACATAAATTACATACTCAGTTGAACATGTAACCTATTTATAAGTCAAAAAAAAGGAGTTATCATTGAAGCCCAAAGAATGGAATAAAAATTATGTTTATTACATTTAGCTCTTAAGGTTCGTTTACCCATTATTTCTTGAACTGATTGTAATTCTAGTAGCATCTCAAAATTCGCAGGGTCATGAGACATCATCTTGTGAAATCCTTTGCTTATGCATAAAGCTCTCCTTCAAAATCCCCAGCAACGAGATGTCTATTTATTTATTTTTTTCTGAGCACTTCTCATGTAGCTTCTGTCTCTGAAGAGCCAATTTTGCACTCAGGAAAATTATAATCATGTTAATAAAGATATTAATTCAAAAGAATGATTGCTGGGGAGGTGATGGTGTTGATCACATATAATTCACACTTAACTAATATGCCTTATTCTCTTTGGATGATGCAGGCACCAGAGGGAATGGGGTAAGATTTCACAAGTCCTGACATGAAATATGAAACTTAAGAGGCATCAGATAACATTCATCATTGAAAACCAATAGCCTTGGCAGGTAAACACATACACAAACCAAACTGCCTTTTACCTGGATGGCTTAAAATATTGGTTCATAAGAGTAATCAATATTTTAGCCATTAACTCTAATTGTGATCTAGATTGGCCTGTCAATTCCAAACTCTGAACTATTATCCTATGACCCTGGAATTCTTTGGCAAACTGGAAGTAACCAGAGATAATAATATTATGTTTCCCAAATAAAATACCAAATACTGCAATTGCTACCATTCTAGAAGTTATAAAATCCGCAATGAGTTCAGATGAGAAAGACAGAGTATGATCTCAAAAACAGAATCTGACAATATTACGATAATTGAGAGGCTCCTACAAACATGCGCACACCTAGGTGCACGCACGCAAAGTCTCCACGGTGAAAAAAAATGTATATCAAAGACGGCTTTGGCATGACAGTTCGGTCGGAAGGATACATGTCAGGGAGTTGCTGAGCTGCAACACCCACCTTAACAGGTGCTACCTGTGATTCCTCATCCCTCAGTGAGATGGGGTCACGGTCAACACCTTCCTCCCTTCCTTGGAGGAGGGCACGGTCCCTGGCTTCTGAATGGCTGGAAGGATCCTGAGGTGTAGGTGCAAAGGCCCATGTTCTAGCTGTTGCGTAGTCTCCGGGCTGTCTTGTAGAGGAGTTATGACCCACATCATCATAGGAATGATGTGAGCTCAACTAAAGATTTGCATAAACTGAACATTAGCAAGTCCTAATATTTAAAGTGGGATAACTAAGTAAAAACTCTCTCCAAGCTGTTTGACAGCCTTATGAATATGCAGATAAGAAACCAAAAACTGACTTCCAGTGGTCTGCAGTAAATACAGAGGCAGAAATGTGCAGCCAATACAGACCATTTTAGTCTACACAGTGTTTTCTTCTAAGTACAACACTTAGAGGCAAGTTTTATTATAATGCACTGAATCTATTGAGCATTCAAATCAGCTAATAGTATTTTTAAAATCACAGTTATTTTGGCATGTCTTATTGAAAGCAATAGAAGAGCAACCAGAGGTAATAAATTTATTTGTGAAAAGCAGCACTGCTAGTCATTGTTGTACATTGTTGTAACTAGGACAAAATTATGCAATAAATTTACAGATGTATCGCCTTTATTGTCAGCAATGACCAGCTTTTCCTGTTTATGTTAAGCATGTTTGTACATGGAATTGCTTACATTTTAATCATCACTGCATGGGCATTTACTTTAACCAAACCGTATCTACTACAGGACAAGGTTCAGGCCATTTGAATGAATGGCATGTCTTTACACTGGATTTACGGCAAGTAGTTAGCTCAATGTTTTGACAAACAAATTCCAGGAAAGCATTAGTTTTAAATATATAGCTGTGTCTGAATAATGCCCACAATTACTCTCTGTCCCTAAAGTGTGTGTGCAAGGGGAGGTGGGGAGGGGAGAGAGGCGTCTCAGTTATTTCTCATATTCTAGGTTAAGCATTACGCTTTAAAAAGTGTGTGTGTGTGTGTGTGTGTGTGTGTGTGTGTGTGTGTGTGTGTTTTACTAATTAAGAGTGGGTGGGCGGCAGATTTTAAGTATCCTTCTTAGTCCTGGATTTAATGAGTTTGACTAACATCTTCGTAATTATCTTTCTGCTCAGAAGGCATTTGATTCCCTAGTTCTTCCCCCAGTGCTGGGATAGCTGTATGATATACTTCATATGTGCTTTGGCTCAAATAAACCATACAGAACTATTTTTTCTCTCTCTTTAAAACATGAAACACATTTGAGAATTTAATATGAGACAAAAGGAGAAGTCTATTTCTAAGGGGATGAAACAGGACCTTCACTTATCTGTGGATGCAGGACAGAACAATTGCTGGCACAGTTTATCACTGAGTTTTGACAAAGGAGAATAAAAGAATAAGAATCAAGTGAGCAGAGGCCTGACAGCCCATGGTTTGGGTGGGTTTGGGTGGGGATGAGGTGTCTCAAATTCGCACGGGCCTTTGAGGCTTGCGTAGTGAAGGCGGGCTGTAAGGCTGTACTTGGCAACCTCGTTCTTGGACTAAAAGCGCTATAAAATACAGCCTGGGGACAGGGCTTAAAAGAAAGATTGGGCTCATTTCCTTGGTGCAAACAAAAATTCTTCTCCCCTCCCACTCCTCAAACTTTCACAGCCGTCTCCTTTGTCTCTCCACAGTGCAGTGAGTTTGAGATCAGCACAGTTAAACGAGCAAATGATAGAGTGGTGCCATGTCATCCCCCTGCCCTGTGCCCCCACTGCTCATGATTTTCTTGCTAGGTAATATGCGATTGCACCTCCAAGGCTGCAGAAGTCCCCAGTGATACACGGCCTCGCTGCCTCTTGCGAGTACCTAGAAATCCGCCATCTCTGAGCCAACGACCGTTCACCTGGACACACTTTCTCTTTGTCTGCATGGTGTTCCTGTCATCCTCACCCCACCTCAGTCTTCTCTAGTGTTTTCCTTCTGCATCAGTGGCTGCATTACTCCATCCTGCCACACAAGTTGGAAATCTTAAGACCTTGCTTTGTGCCTGCCTCTTCCTCCCTCCACATCTCATATCCATTTGATTCTGCTTCCCAAAACAGCCCTGAATGTGTTTCAGTTCCTTGAAGTGGTCCTTCTCCCTCCTTTCAAACCTCCATATACTTCCTGTCCTACCCTTGGAACACTGTCTTCATCCCATGTTTCCCACATGACCTCCTCACACACACTCTCATTCTCAAACCTCTTTCTCCTCCTTCACCTCCAAGTTGAGATGATGCTCAAACAAGTGTAGAGGTTCACTCCAGAGCTGGACTCATGGGCTTCCCAGTCTGACCCTCATTTGCCAGCTGTAAGTCTGGTGAGTCAGCTTTGGTCTGTCTTTGCTTTAAGTTTTTCCATCTTTATTTTTTAAATTATTTTTAAAGACTTTATTTATTTGAGAGAGAGTGAGAGACACAACATGAGCATGGGGGAGGGGAAGGGACAGAGGGAGAAGCGGACTCCCTGTGGACCAGGGAACCAGACTCAGGGCTCGATCCTAGGACCCTGAGATCATGACCTGAGCCGAAGGCAGACACTTTAAGTGACTGAGCCACCCAGGCATCCCAAGTTTTTTTTTTTATCTTTAAAGGGGTTAGAACAATAATACTGGCATGAGCAAGTTGATCTGAATGTTAAATGAGCTAGTCTCTTCCTCCTCCTCTGTTCTGTAGATGAGAGGTATAGGCAAAATCACCTCTGAGGGCTGAAGGAGACTTAAGAACAAAGGGAAAGTCCACCAAGTCCAGCTTGACAAAAAATAGTTTATTAAGGGGACTTACAGACAGAAGGGTATCTTGGGTGGCCATAATGTCAGTCCATCTCCTCAATCCCAGCTTCCTGAAGAGGGGCCCTTCTAGCCCTAGAGGCTGGGGGTACATGCTCTTGGACACCCAAGAAGAAAATGTTTAAGAATAGGTGTGTGTCATAATCATAGCTTCCAGGATGTAATGCCCAGAGAGGATACTTAAGGGTGTGGTTAAATAAAATGAAAGAATGTAGAAGGCCATGATCAAGAAGGTTTCAGGCCATAGGATGGTCCTTATGGTGGATTTGTCTAAATGGTTAGTCTGGTTCCCACACACTCAGTAAATAATCCCCAGACCAATAGCAATAGCATCAGCAGGGAGCTTGTAGAAATGCCAAATGATGGATCCTCCCCCACAGCCACTGNTGCGTAGTGAAGGCGGGCTGTAAGGCTGTACTTGGCAACCTGTCACAATCTGCATTGTAATAAGATTCCCAGGGAAATCATATATACATTATATATGTACATGAAATTAATCCACACGAGGAACTGAGAGCAAAGCCTGGTGTGATTTAATGTACCCATCATCACCATCTTCATCATCTTCATTTCAAGTCCTTCAGCTATCCTGTTTCCTGTTAAACATTTTTAGTACTTTATAGGAAAACTGTACTTCCAGTTTTCCTATATTTCTGATATTTTATGGTAAATGTTTATTTAAAAATCTGTTTCTGTAATGAGGCTCTATAGTCTGGAAGTCAGTATTCATTTTTTAACTTCTAAATTTCTAGAACCTTGCACAGTGCCTGGTAAATTGTAAATGCTCATTAAATGTCACTCAAATGGATAAGTCCCACATTGGACTTTTGCTTGTGATAGAATCCTAACCAAATTAACCCTTTTTCCCCCATAGGCAATTTTAATACCCTCTTATCAAGGATTTCTGTGTTTAGTTTCTCTACTTCAGTCTATTCTGTTTAGTTCTTTTCATGAAGTTATAGGAAATTAGGCATCCCCCACCTCCACCCCTGCAACCATGACTCACCAGATGGCTACTTGAACATTATTGTCCCATCTGAATCATCAATACTGGACTGTAGGGGAAGGATTTTGAAGAAAAATGACATGGCTATGCTACTAGAAGAGAATAAGCCAAATTTTACCCCTTGACTTTCCCCCAGTACCTACATGGCTGACAAGTGTATTCATGAGTTTCCATAGACCATGAATTAGAGTTTCAGAGAGTAGATGAAGGGGGGCATGTGGATTGGTCAGGACTGTAGCCTTCTGAGACAGAGAAATGAGTGAATCTAAGGAAGGTATGCACGATGTAGCTAGCTCAAAGTCCAGCAGTGGTATGCTCAAGATTTTCATGGAGGGGGGGCAAGAGGGCCAAGAGGGGTGCACAGGCTGTGTCTGCTCCAGGTGTCCCATAAGCCATCCAACTGTATGTGCAGAATCTGAAGAACTAGATCAGGAACGATGTGATATCCAAGTTGTGGTGAGCTAGCAAACTCACGATCACCAAGGGTGATCATGAGAGTGATTCTACCAACTGCTGGGATTTTAGCTTGTGCAGAAAATGCGAAGAAGGAGAGAGAGGGATGGGAAGTATGTCACACAACCGCCTGCCAATCAGGAGCTCACTGCTGGTGTACAGGACCTCACTTCTGGTGTACAAATAGTCATTTTGCATTCCCAGAACTGACCTTGATGAGGGCTAATAAGATATAAATGGGATTGAATATTTGCCATCAAATTTTGTATAATTAAAATGGCTTAAACTACCAATCACTGGATTAAACTACAAATCACCAAAATCTTGGAGCAAACACTAATCATGTACAGCTCTAATACTCTCTTCTGTGGTTTCCTCTCTTTGCCCCGTATCTTTTGCCCTAGAGCATGGAAGTGTGGGGAGTTGGCACAACTAAGCTGATAAAAATTATTTTTAACAATTAAAAATATCCTAGGTTTGTGTATTGTTCTGCTGAGGGTCTTCAATCAAATCTATTATAGCAGCATGAAAGGAAAGGTATGAAGATAAGTTACTTGTCCCAAATTAATGATTTCCTGCTGCCTTTTTCCTTTTGGGTATAAATAAGATTTTTATAATACATGACATTTAGAGTATTATAAGGGAGAGATTGAGGAATTCTCTTTCTAGGATTTTGACCAGAAGGTGATTGTTTCATGAGTCTTGAGATACTGTTTGATCTCTGCCCTTTTTCCCCCACAAAAATTGAAGTGGTAATACACATTAATAGCCATCCATTTTATTAATAGCTCCTTCATCAGAAGCATTTCTCTACTTATCACTATATGACCCTCAAAACTTTTGTTACTTTTATCTCCATTTCCTTAAAGGAACTGGGGACCCAGGAAATTCTAGAGACTAAAAGCCCTCCTAGGTAGTCAGTGGAAGAGAGGAACTAGAAGCCAGGTCTTGGCCAGGAAGCAATAATGTTATGTACACAGAGATGAAAAATGAAATGCATCTGTGGTGGAAGCAATGCCCATGTATGCCAGGAGCATGGAGGAAGACAGGTTTCCTATCCTCCTTGTGGGATTCAGAGGCAGGAACTAGTTAACTCTAGTGGAATGTGAGGAAAGATATGAATGCCACTAGAGGTCTACATCAGGTAGATGAGGTAGTACATCAAGGTCTACCCCCTTGAAATTCTACACGTTCCTTTCTTTGCTTAACAGCCAATCAAATATAGAGAACACGGAAGAGGTTTGCAAGGCCTTGAGGGGTTGTGATTCTAGCATGTGGAAGGCAGCCTGGATTCTGGATTCCCCTCACTTAGACAAGAGCTTCCCAAGGATCCCCTGAAACACAAGCATCTCCACTGTACTTTGAGTGAGTCTGACTTCTTGTAATTAAGCTGCTGAGATTTTAGAATTGTTTACTACAGAACTTAGCAAACTTCTAGCTAATATAGGTATTCAATTGAAGCCGAAGTAATTACGTCTCTGAATTACTCTCACAGGAGAGAATTCTAGTTTTCTCCCTTATTCAAACTGTTACTTCCTGATTTATTGAAATGCCTTTCCTTGTGATATACAATAAGTTAATGAACTCTGAATAATCATACACTGAGATCCAAATGGTGCTTGTGGTTTGATTTGTTTCTGTGCCCATTCAAAAATTCCATCTGAGAAAAAAAAAAAAGCTAACAGGAAAAAACTTCTCTGGTTGTGAGAAGAAGTACATGATTTAGCTGTACTGAAATAGGGAGGTGAATCTAGGGTTCTTTCCAAGACTGTTAGAATAGAAATTTAGCAGGATGGGACAATGCTGATACAAGAGGTGTAAAAACCCAAGGCAGGGATAAATTATGTCTCTGAGATATTCCTAGAAAGCTGTTAATCCATTGTTTTTCAACACGTTGTCAGAGCAACCACCAGAGATGAGTGGCCTGCCAATAATAATCAGAGGAGAGTGGAGCCAGGTCATGAACTCCTAAATTGACAAATGTAAAACCTCCAAATGGAAAAAGGAAAAAAAAAATGCTTTTTGGTGCTGATAACAGCAAGAGGCTTAAGTGGGGACGGCATCTCTTGTTGACAGAAGACAGCTGGCAATGTGTCATCAAATTCAAGGCCCTGTCACTTCTTTTCTCTCAGGGGGAATGCTCAATAATAACTGTGGTGCAAATCTGATTGTTCCAGGACCCATGGAAGTTACTTTGTGGTCTTGTGATCATAAAAATGAACACTTAATATTTTCATTGAAAGTAAATATGTCTAATTGGACACTAAAAATTAAATATCTCTTTCTTCATTGATGACAGAAAAACAAAGGATTTTAGTAGACCAAAAGACAAGAAACCACACCAAAAATAGAGGACAGATGGGGGTGAGTGACAGGGAGGGAAGAAAAGCCCTCAGGAGAAAGAAAGAGAAATCTGCTAGAATAGCAGAGCTGTAGTTGAAGTAAAGTAATAAAGAGGGTGATATTACAAAAACAGATAAAACAGATGGATACAGACTATCAAAATGGCTCATCAGGGAGGAAAGTCAATTGAAATGTATCAACAGAAATATGAAGTCAGTTATATCCGTGAAAGGGCAAGGGTTTTCTCTTTGTTGTTGGATCGAATGAGTGAGATCCAGGCAGCAAGGCCATAAAAAAAGGACAATCAAAAAATTATATAATTTGGAAACTACATTCAAATACGCAGCTACACTCTTCTTAGAATATATCATTAATTAAAATAGATTTAAAGAACATAAAGAGAAGGGTCTGACTACTACTGTCTTAAATTCACATAGAAACCTGTGGTTTGAAAGAACTTTAACACCATCATCGAATACAATCTATTGACTGCATTCATGACAGACTACAAAGATATTAAATATATGCATAGTATAATGTCTGTATATGTATATATAATATGTATTACATGTATCATATATGTTCAATGTATGTATTATCTATGATATAATACAGAACATTTAATACCTATAGTATACCTATATTTTATATTATATCCATAATATATCTGTAATACATTATATAATATGTGCATTGTATATATTTTTATATTATAGAATATACACAATAAAATATATATACATATACACTACAGGTATATGTGATATAGAGATATATATTATATTTATAAAATATACAGTGTTCATATTATGTATAACACAGAGGTATTATATGTAAACATATATGATGTATATAATATATACAAAACAGATGAGGACTTGGCTCAGACTCGATTACCTTGCCATGTTCACACATAATCTATGGAACTTGGATTCAAACTCCGGATTTAATACTTTTCACCATAGTCCTCCAAAAAGAGGGTTGTCAGAGTTTTCTTTTATTGTTATTTAAATTCCTTTGTTTATTAATTTTCTGTCAGAGAAGTGACACTCATGGTACCTGACTTGAAGATTACACATTTTTACTATTATAAGTACCTAAGCCTGTTCAATTCCAAGATGACCTGGAGATAAAGTAGGCTCTGTCTGCTTTAGTCCAGTGTTTCTGAAGTTTGCCCAGTCACTAGATGACCTGTGAAGTTCATCAGATTTTTAGTCCCAGTACCATGAACCGTACTCTGCATGAAAGGGATTCATGTGAAGCTGGGTGTTAAACAAGCACCACAGATGATTTTTAGGATCAAGGAAGTTTAAAAAGTACTGATGAAACTCTTGTGTGTCTGAGAACATGTCTGAATCTACAAGTGGTCAAGAACAATGTAAAAACATAAACTTGTAATGCTCTTAGAATTTCTAGCTTGGAACGAATGAATATTAAGTCATTTATTGCTTTATGACAAGAACAAGAAATGAGGGCCCATGATAAACATATAATATCAAGATATGATTCTGCAATTGTCTTTAATAACAGTGGTTTACAATGTTGGCCTTCAAAACCTTTATTTTTTTCCACTGGCATTTCTATCATCTTTACTTTCACTGATACCTCATTTCTTGTGTTTTCTTTAGTGAAAGTAGATATAAAACTGCTATAAATGTTTGTGTACATGAAAATGTGGAAACATATTTTTATTTATCTTATGTAAATACCTGGGCATAGAATGGCTGGGTCTTACAGTAGGAATATATCAATTAACTAGTTAATTAATTAATTTTTAAATATTTATTTATTTGAGAGAGAGAGCACTAGCATGCATGTGAGCAGGGGAGGGGCAGAAGGAGAAGAAGGGATTCTCAAGCAGACTCCCCACTGAGCACAGAGGCCTATCCGGGGTTTAATCTCGGGAGCCTGAGACCATGACCTGAGTCAAAATCAAAAGTCGATTCCCTAACTGACAGACACCCAGGTACCCCCAATATATATTAATTTATTAAGAAATTGCCAGATTGTTTTCCAAAATGGTTATATGCCCATTTAAATTCCCACTAGCAGTAGATAAGAGCCTCAGTAACTTCACATCCTCAACAATAATGGGAATGGTCAGTCTTTTTCATTTTAGCCAGCCAAAAGAGTGTCTGATAGTATGGCAGTGGTTTTATATTGCATTTCCCCCATGGCTAATAATTTTGAATATCTTTTCATGTACTATATGTTATCTGTCAATCTTCGTGGCAAAGTGTCATAAAATCTATTGTCCATTATTGTATTGAATTCTAAGAGCTTACATTCAAGATACAAATTGTCTGTCAAATAGTTTACAAATATTTTCTCTCCATCTGTGCTGTACCTTTACAGTTTCTTCACGTTATATTTGAATAGTTGAAGTTTCAAATTTTAATGAAGTTCAGTTTACAAATTTTCTTTTATAGCTCATAGTCTTTGTTTCCAATTATTAACATTTGCCTAAATTAAGATCTTGAATATAGAGGGGTTATAGGATTTTGAGAGGGAAACTTTAGAGGGGAAATGCTATTTTAATCATATCATATCAAAGGTATATGATTTACAACTATTGATGTTGACTGTGATTATCAGGCTAAGAGTATCTTTCAGATTTCTCTACTGTCAAGTTACCCTTTTTTTTCTTCCCACTTGCCAAGCTGTGCTCTTTGTAAGGAAGTCACTGTGGGTAGCCCACACTTAAAGATGGGGAGTCATACACCAGCATCTTGAAAGCTGTGTATAAACATAAATAATTTGGAATTTTTATTAACTGGAGATTTGTCTACTCTCCCATTTATTAATTTAGTCATTTATACCAGTATGTTTTCATGCATAATTATTTTATAATTTGGGTTATAATCCAATAATACTTTATTTTGTTCAACTCGTATGTGGGTCTATTTTGATAAATGTTCCATGTACACTCAAAAAATACATATACTCTGCAGTTTTGGTGTGAGTGTGTTCCATAAATGTCAGTTAGGTGAAGTTGATCAGTAATGGTCTACCAATTATCGAGAAAGAGATGTTGAATCTTCATCTATTTCTCCTTGATGTTCTATCAGATTTTGCATTATATATATTAAAACTATGTTATCAGTTACATAAATATTTAATATCATTATATCCTCATGAATCAATGCTTTATTACTACGTAATAGCTTTCTTTATTCCTTGTAAAATTCTTTGTTCTGAGATGTACTTCTTCAGATATTAATATAGCCACTACAACTTTCTTTGATAATTATAAGCATGGTATATACCACATTTTATCCATCCTCTTCCTTTAAATCTATCTATAACTTTATAATTAAAGTCAGATTCTTCTTGACAGTATGTAATTATATATTTTCCATCCAATGTGATCATTTCTCTCTTAATGGATGTGTGTAATCGATTTATTTTAATTATTTAATTTATTCTAAAACAGTCTTTTTCTCGTGTTGCTTGTAAGATTTCCTCTTTGTCACTGATTTTAAACATATTCTTTATTATGTGTTTTAGTGCTGTTTCACCATATTTTATCATATTTCCTTTATTTAGAATTTATTGAAACTCTTGCAACCATGGATTTCTAAGTTATATTAAATTTGGAAAAAAAATTGTTCATTTAGTCTTCAAATATATTGTTCTTACCCTCCATCTGTCTCATCTTCATATGCTAAATTTTGTGAAATCAGTTCAGTGACGCTCACTTAATTTTCTCTTTGATTTATTTTGGGTAGTTTCTATTTCTATGTATTCAAATTAATCATTTCCCCTGCAGTGTCTAATCTACTGTTAATTCTATCCAGTGTATTTTTCATATCAGGTATTATATATGCATATATTTTATCTGTAGAACTCTGATTTGAGTCTTTATTGTATCTTCCATTTTTCATCTTAGTTCTCGAACATATGATATGTGTTCAAATGTATACACATATATAGATACATATAATAACTTTTTGAAAATGGTCTTGTCTATTCTATTATTGGTATGATTATGGATTGGTTTTATGTGTGGGCTTTTTTTTCTTTTTTGTAGCTTCATATTTTTATTTAAATTCCAGTTAGTTAACATACAGTATAATTTTTGCTCCTTGTTATGACTTGTGTTTTCCTGCTTCTTTGTACATCTGGTAAATATTTTTATTAAATACCAGGCAATGTGAATTTTACATTTGTATGCAGGATTTTGTTATATTCTTTTCAATATTTTGTGACTTTGTTTTGGAATGCAGTTCATTTACTATGAAATGATTTGACCCTTTTGTGGTTGTTTTAAGCTTTGTGACATAAGGATAAGATTTAATGAATGGCTAGTTTGGCCCTATTATTGAGACCTTATTTTTCTGAGAACTCTACATAGTACCCATCTTTTAGGAGATCCTTATGCTCCAGCTGGTGGGGTTTGCGTGAACTCTGTGGGTTGTTTTGTTTGTTTCTTACTGGCCATTCTTTGTTTATATCCATGTGCTGATTAACATTCAGCTAATGAGGGAAACTCCAGAGACTCTTCAAAACACTTTCTTTTTCTATAAAACTCTCTTACATCCTGTGTCCCACAAGTTCTCATCCTCTTGGCCTTTTCAGGCTTTAAATTCTGCCTCCTCTATCCTGGGGGAGCACCAAACTTAGATCCCTTTTCTTCTTTTTGCTGCTTCCTAGAAACTTGGAATATTAGGCAGGGTGATCATAGGATTCCTTGTCTTTGGCATCAGCTGCTGTCACTGCCGTTTCCAAATGACTCAAACAATGTTGTTTCATATTTTTGTGTAGCTTTTATATTGTCTAAAACAGAAGGGTAAACTTGATGCTTGCTATTTCTTCTTAGCTAGGACCAGAAAGTCCTGCTTGGAATCTTTTAGCTATATAAAGCAGATATATTGTTCACCTTTATCTTTTCTGTCTGCTTTTTATTAAGTACTCTACTTTTTAAAATGTAGACACTTGTCCAAGTTAGTATCATTCCACAAGAATAGTATTGAGTCCATGACAGACTCAATGGTGCTAAAGTAATACTTGGGCATTTCTCTGTGACATTCAGAAACAGAAGAGAATTTATTAGGAGAGGAATGACTCCCGGTGGTATGATAAGGTGTGTTTTTTTATTTTAAAAGTCACCAAAACCCTCTGTGTATAATGGGCCAACTGAACTCACAGTGACAATACTAGGTTACAGGTAAAACACCTTGTCCAGACCAGCTTGCCCAAATGGTGTGTGTTTCAACAGGATATTCCACATCCTCAGAATACTCAAAATGGTTGTACATCTTTTATAGGTACTAGTCTTTATTGGAATAAGCATATCTGTGTTGCCCATAATTAATTATTTTGCTCATGTCATTGAATAAATGTTTAAGTTTTGCAAGTAGATGAATTTCCTAGGCTATGAACTATCTATTGCCCACTCAGAATCAGGCTTCTGTGTAAAGAAATCTGTTTACTGAAATAAAATATACCCTGTGGAAGACTTTGTCAGTTCACCAAAATTCAGTTCCTTCTTCTTTCTAGAACATAGGAAACGTACAAAACTCTGCTAATCCTGGATAGGATAGCCTTTCTTCCCAATCCATGAGTCTGAATTTAGATTTCAGTTAGGTTGAAGAAAAGGCACACAAAATTGTATCTCCTCCTGAAAAAACAAAACAAAACAAAACAAAAACAAAAAAATGGTTTCCTAGCTAGGACCATGCTCTTGGCAGGTTTCAGATGAAATTCCCAGACTTCTCATTACCCTAATAAAATTATGGTGCCTGACCCATAGCCTTCACTAAGATATCATTAGGTATAACCCCATATGGGTTTTGTTTTATTCTGTTGCTTTTAAAATAAATGACCACAACTTTAGCAGATGAATACTGTACCAATTTAGTATTTCCCAATTCTAGAATCAGAACTCTAGTGGACTCAACTGTGTTCTCTGCGTTAGGTATGACTAGGCTAATTTAAAGTGTAAGTTGGCATGGATTCCTATCTGGAGACTTTGGCAAAAAAATAGAGTTTCAGGCTCATTAAGGTCAGTGGCAGAATTGGGTTTCCCCCAGTCATAGGAATAAGGATCCCCTGGTTGTCAGGCAGGCATTGTTCTCAGTTTCTAGAGGCCATTCACATTCTTTGGCTCATTGCCCCTTCATTCCCACTTCAAGACCAGTAATGACAATTTGAATCTTACCTTGTCCACCTTATCTTTCCCACTGCATTTCTTTTCTGCTTTCAGCTAGAGAAATTTCTCAGCTTTTAAAGATCCATGTAATTAGACTGGAAACATACAGATAATCCAGGATAGCCTTCTTAAATCTTAAGAAATTTCATCTACAATGTTCACTTTTTCATGTTATGTAATATTGACAAGTTCCAAGGACTAGGGAGTACATATTTTTGGAGGGGAATATTCTTTTATTTTTTAGTTTGCCTACCTCAACTTTCTTCAGTTTACTTCAGCCACAATCAGATTTTCATCCCCATTAGACTATATATCCCCTAATATAACCTAAAATCTCTCATTTCTTCTCCTTTTGGAAATTCTACTGTGCTTCTGGATTTTAATATCAGGTATTACCCCACTGCTTTAGAATTTTACTTGAATGATTTCTACATCTTGCTTTAAATGAACCTGATGTGACCTGAGTTAGGCTCTTGAAGGGTGTCTATTTTATTTTGGTCCATTGCAAGCCTCCCCTGACCAAAAATTAATGTTCTACTATCTTGTTCCATATTGCCAATGACAAACCACTTTCCCCTTTTTCTCCCTGAAACATCTCTAAGCATTTAAAGTGTATATATAGGTTATATATCTACTACTTCTGTTTTCTGTCATCATCTACCATCATCTTGATCACTTTTCCTCATACACTGAAGATATTAGCACCTGAAATACTATCTTTCTCTTCACTATTTTTCCCAATATCAGTATTAGATATCCACATAGATAACCCACGAAATACACTGAACTCTCAGTCCCTTGAACTTTTTTTTCTCTTTATGATCTTGTCTCCCATCCTGCTTTTTACCTACTTGACTCTCAGGGTTAAACAATATCTTTTTTCTTTTATTTTTTAAAGATTTTATTTATTTATTTGACAGAGAGAGAGAGGAGGAAGCAGGCTCCCTGCTGAGCAGAGAGCCTGATGCCGGGCTTGATCCCAGGACCCTGAGAGCATGACCTGAGCCGAAGGCAGAGGCTTTAACCCACTGAGCCACCCAGGCGCACCAATATCTTTCTAAATTAGCAATAACTGTACTACTCCAAAATCTCAATATCAACTGTCTTTCTCCTTGACTATAAACTTCCATCTCTCCAGTCCACTCCTTGTATTAACCTGGTTCAACAATTCTTGGACCCCAAGGGAATTTATAATCCATGAGTCTCACTACTATTTAGCTGATCATCATACTCCTCATGTTCTCGGTACCTCCTTTACTCCAGTTGGATTCCATGTTCTGTCATCCATGCATATGCCTCAACTATGTATCATCTACTTTCCTCCATTGTGCTCTGCTGGCAAAATTCTATTTATGATTAAATCTGTATACTCTCAGCTTATACTTTAAAAGGTAATTTTTTTTAAAGCAGTGATCTATGCTGCTGACCTATTTTCAACAAAATTTAACAGAAACTTCAGGGATACCAGAAAACAATTTTTTTTATTATTCATTTCATTTTCCAAAGTGATTATTTCTCATTTTTCCTTAAAACTCAGCAATTTTTCCTCTTTATCAATCTAAAACTCATGAAAATTTTTATTTTAATGAGAAAATAGAAGACTCTAGAATAAAATGTCTATATGCTATTAAGAAATCTATCAGATGACATGCTTCTATACCAAAAATTTTACTTTTATTCCTATTATAGTGGATAAATTATCCTTGCTTTCATCCAAGACTGCCATCTTTCCCTACTTTGAATCTACTCTCACATAGTTAAGGGCCTCTTTTTCTGCAATTATGTTCTTTCTTTTGTGCATCACCAAATTTTTCATTCTCTCTTACTGGATATTTTCCATTAGTACACCAACATGCTACCATACATTTAGACCTCCAATTTTCCCTTTAACTCACTTTCCCACTTCACTGCTCCTCTTTACAGAAAAGCTTCTCAAGAGAGTTGCTCAAATTTGCTGCATCTACTTCCTTTTCTCTCATTATTATGACTTAAAACCTTGCATCAGGTTTTATCCCTAAGTCCACCACTGAAACTGCCCTTAATAAGGTCATTATATCTACATTGAAAATTTGTGATCATTTTACAGTTCACATCTTGGTTAGTCTCAGTGTCAGTTGACACAGCTGTTCAGTTTATACAACTTGGAAAACCTTCATGCTTTGGCTTCTAGAACATCATACTATTAAGTTTGCTAATACATTGATAGCTCATTCTTAGTCTTCCTTGGTATCCGGCTCTTCATCTCAATCTCTAAAGGTTTGAGTGACTGAGGATTCAGTCCTCAGATTTCCTCATTTCTCTTTCTATATTGATTTGCTAAGTAATCTCATTTAGCCTGATGGTTGTAAGTACATCCATATTGATGGTTCAAAAATTCTGTCTTTCTGTCCTTGCCTGCTTCTCTAAACTCCCTATTTTTTATATAACCAAACATTCAACAATTACAGTTGGATATTAAATAAACAACTCAAGTTTTTCAGGAACAAAAATGAACTCTGGTTTCCCTTGACATGTAACCAGTCTTCCACCATGTATTCCCATTGCAAGAAATGTGACTTTCATTACAATAAATGTGACTTGCATGATTCCTTGATTAGTTCTGAGAACATCTTTGGTATGAGTTTTTCTGTTTAAGATGGAGATATTAGGCTGTTGTACCCATAATTAATAAATGTTTTTCCATTTTTCAATCATCTCCCACCCAAGTCAATTCTGAATGTGTCTTAGATTAGTCCTGTTAAGCCACCAGTTATCTTTAGAAATACAATTGTTCTTTGTTGCCTGGAAGAGAAAACCTCAAATCCTTAAGTAGTCATTGATCTACTATTTTATCCCAAGCTTTCCTGCGAATTATATCTCCCACAACAATATTTTACAAGCCTTCTCTCTATTCCTGCCAAATATTGATGAAGTATTCATGTTTTGAAGTCTTCTGATATTCTGCTCTGTTTCTGTTATTTTCTTCTATCCTTCAAAGTCTCTATCCATCTCTATCATATTCTTAATTTACCTTATAAATATAGCCTTTTAAGGTCCAGCTACTATCATTTATCCTTTATTAAAATTCTTCAAATGTCTTCTGATTTCCAAAGATATTAATTTCCTTCCTCTGAGCTTTTCTACAGCTTCTTCTGCATAATACTCATTAAATGTCTAATGTATTCTAAATATTACATACATATCAAGGTTCTAAAATTTTAAATTGCCTAAATACTTGCAGGTGAAATTATGGCTAACAATTCTTTGCAGTGCCTAGCATAGCACATTTACATCTATTAGATGCCAAATAAATGTTTGAAAAAAAAAAAGTTAGTCTTAGACAACACTCTGATCTCTAAATGAAAAGATTTTACTCCCATAAATACAATAATTATTCCAAGTTTAGGATCATAAAGTGCATTAACTCGAGTGCAGTCATAAGAAGGAAACGGCACCAGATATTTTAACAGAAAATTTAAGATAAAGTGTTAAGGCCTGAGTATGAAAAAACTGAAAATCCAAAAGGAAACACTAAGGTTTCACTGGAGGAGAAGTGTTGAAGTTGAAATTATTAAAATTTGGAAGCTTGGGGGAGGATCCCTGAGAGCCACAACACATTTCATGGAGCCTGCTCTGTGGTCGTTAGGTGTCTCTTAGCTTGGTGGGGAGTCACAGGGTTAGGGTACAGACGTCCTTGGAGGGGCTAGTAGTGGGCTGGCAATGATTTGCTTGATGGGTCATGAGGCTGATTCGACAGAAAACACAATAAAAAACAACAAACAACAAAAAATCCTGCAAACTGGAATTAATTGCTGCTATGGACAAATTTCCCTGCTGGTGTGAAATACTCTTGAATGACTAACAACTGGCAGCCAATGAAACAAAGAGGAAAAGGAAATGAATGGCAGAAAGTCTGCCCTCCCTTCCCTTGCTTCTCACGGGCAGGGTGTGAAAAAGAGCAGTAGAATGCTAGTCCCAGCACCACAAAGCCAAATAGAGAAGAGTGAATTTGAAACGGAAATAATAATTACTGACACAGTCAGACTCCTTTTTAGGTCCAAATGCTGACTTCTCTTACAAACTGCACTGAGTCAGGAACGTAAAATGTGCAAAAGAAAAATCATTTAAAATATATAGCTGTCTTGTAACATTAAGTGATATTTCAAAAATACCCTTGTTGCTTGAAAATACCAAGATGCATGTGTTAGGAAGGATGAATGAGAAAAACACGGATTTTCTTAGAAAGCTCTTTGAAATAAAAACATAGTTTAATAAAAAAATAATAAATCTAGAGGCTTTTCATTGAATACTCTTTAGATTGACAATGGGCCAACTGAATGGATTTTGTATTTTTTTTTTATTTTTTTCTTTACATCTAAGTAATTCTTATTTATTTGATAAAGTTCTGTCACTGAAGTCTGTGCTACTCATGTATTCTCAACTGTTTACTGCAGCTTTCCTTTGGAATATTATCTTACCCAACTGATCCACCCAAGAGGAGGAAGTGTATTATAACAAATCCCTCTGAGACTTGCTCAGAAATCCTCTGGTCGAAAGGAAAATATATGCTCTAGGCTGTATTTCTTCTGAACTGAATTCCTAAGACTTGTCTATACAGACTGGGGAATTGTGAGAGGTGCCACTACTAAGTCAGAAAGATTTGCAAACCAAGGAACAGAAGATCCTATTAGATTAAAAAAAAAATGTATCTCATGGCTCTTCTGTTCTCTGCCTTGATTCAAGTTTATCAGGGAAATGTCACGTTGTGGCTGAATTAATACTGTTCAAACTGAATTTGTATATCATTTCCTTTTCAAGGAGAGATGAAGAGGATGAGAATGAGAAACATAAATATGATATTTTTCATTGAATCGAATATACTAGTTTCTAATTTAAAAAAAAACATTTTACTTAATGGGAAAGCATTTTTTATCTTCCCAATTCCTTGAAACCATGTTAGAGGATCCCAAGTGGGGCGGTTTGCACCATGGCATGAGTCTATCATGATTGACATTGATGAAATTCTCAGTGCTTAGTAAGAATATTATACAGGAAATTATTCATTCATTCATCAAATATTAACTGAGTGCCTACTATTCATGAGTCACCGAAACAGGTAATTTAAGGCATTTTTCTCTAATCCACAAAGGAAAATTTTTTCTACTTATTTCATATTCCATATGACCTTTCAACTTTAACCTCTACTAAGGATACATACGCAGAAAAAAGAATGCTAAGAATTTCTGTTGAGAAATCACTTCTAAGCAATTAACTGATTTGTTCCGAGGTCCGTAAAGCCCACTCCAATTTCCCCAGCTGTCAGCCACACATTTTGCTACTCATCCAGAATAAAATAACACCTTTTCTTGCCTTTCTTGCAAACATGAGTGACCATTTTGTTAAGTTCTAGGTGATGAGTTATAAGCAGAAATGTTGTGTGAGACTTGTGGGTTATATTACAGGAAGCTGCATTGTTTGGAATAGTGTTTGCCATTTTAACTTTTATTCTTTTGGCCTCAAACTCAAAGTAACCAGCTTAGACTTTGACATGAACTTGAAAACCCCCAGTGCTAGATGGGTGAAACCGATGATCATGGAGCCTAAAAACACTAACCTCGTACTAACTGCACCTTAATCTACCTGGCATAACAAAAGAATTAAGTTATATTTTGTTTGAATTATGTTATTTTGCATTTTTTCTTCTATGTTAGTGCAACCTAGTACTGATTTAAAAATTATCTTCATTTTTCTCTATAAGAAAAAAAAACTATTTGTTGATTTTTATTCTTTTCATATAATCCTTGAAATTTCAATATGAATTTTTCATCTAAATTTTCTAACAAATTATTCAGAACGTCTATTCTTCTTTCAAAGATGACAAGGATATTAGCATGATTTATTCAGTAAACAAAAGCCCTCTCCATCATTTTAATGTTGTTAGGTTTTGGTTCTACCATTTTTATTGTAAACACATAAATTTGTTATTCATTAAACAACTGATGATTAATTAAATTTATCAAAATATGTATTGATTTCTGAATCCACTACTGTTTCTGGAATGCATCACCTTCCTTCTTAGTTCAGATTTCTTTTTATTTATTTATTTATTTTAATTTTTTTTAATATACGTAGAGCACAAACAAGTGGGGAGAAAGGGCAAAAGGAGAGGAAGGGAGAGAATCTGAAGTTGGCTCCATGCCTAGCGTGGAGCCTGACCTGGGGCTGGATCTCACAATGCTGAGATCATGACCTGAGTCCAAATCAAGAGTAGGACGCTTAACTGACTGAGGCACCCAGGTGTCCCCAGATTTCTTTTGCCTTGTCTCTATTTGTATATCTGAAAATGTTTTTTATTGTTACCATCTCCTGGAAAACAGTTTGGCTCAAGATAGAATTTTAAGTTCAGGGCTAATTACTCAGAACTAAATATCACTTTCTTTTCTTCTGGAGTCTGTCGTTGCTAAGGAGACACTTTTGTCAGTCTGCAGTTCCTTTGATATAGTCTGTTGCTACCTTTTTTCTATTGTTTCTTCCATCTATTGATATTCTCCATTTCACGAAAGTGGATCTAAGGGTGAACTTATTTTTACTTATTTAATTTGATTCCTGGAGGGTGTTTTTTTGTTGTTTTGTGGTGTGTGTGTATGTTTAAGGGTGAGGAGTCATGTATTCAATGTTGAAGAGTTCTCAATTATTACCTCTTCACTGACATTTCTTCGGTTGTATATTCTGGAACTCCTAATAGGTATATGCTGAAGTTGAGTTACTTTTTTTTAAATAGTATAAATTTTGATTCAAAGTTGAGTGAATTGAAAATGGTTTTCTAATTTAAGCACTACTGGTTGACATAGATTATCTTTTCTCTACTGAATTACATTTGTACTTTCTTCAAAAACCAGTTCTCCATCTAGGTGGGGGTCAACTTCTGGATTCCCTATTCTTTTCCATTAATCTATTTTTCTATCACTAAAACAATACAAACTGTGGGGTTTTTTTAAAATTTTATTTATTTGACAGAGAGAGAGAGAGAGAGAGAGAGAGAGAGAGAGAGAGCACAAGCAGGCGGAGTAGCAGGCAGAGGGAGAGGGAGAAGCAGGCTCCTGCTGAGTAAGGAGCCTGATGCAGAGCTCGATCCCAGGACCCTGGGATCATGACCTGAGCTGAAGGCAGACACTTAACCAACTGAGCCACCCAGGCACTCCCAAACTGTTTTATTACTATATAGCTTTATAATAAGTCCTGAAATCAGGTAATATTAGCCCTCCAACTTTTCTCTTCTTTAAAACTTTAGTTATTGTCAGTCCTTTGCCTTTTTTATATAACTTTTAGAATAATTATGTCAATTTGTACTAAAAATTCTGCTGAAATTTTGATTGGGATTACATCTATCCTATAGATCAATTTGGAGAGAATTGATATAGTAATATTGATTGTTCTGAGCCATGAAAACGAGTGCAAATCTCGATCTTTATTACATTTTTTAAAAATTTGAGGGGCACCTGGGTGGCTCATTTTGAGTGTCTGCCTTCAGCTCAGGTTATGATTCCAGGGTCATGGGATTGAGCTCCGTATCAGGTTCCCTGCTCAGCGGGAAGCCTGCTTCTCCCTCTCCCTGTGCTGCTCCCTCTGCTTGTGTGTGCTCTCTGTCAAATAAATAAATAAAATCATAAAAAAAAGATTTTTAAAAATTTGTTCCAGCCATGTTTTGTAGTATTCAGTGTAGAAGTCTTGCATATATTTAGTCATATTTATCCTTAAGCATTTAATATATTGAATCATATTATAAATGGTATTTTTTATTTCAATTTCTCATTGTTCAGTTTAAGTATATAGAGATACAATTGATTTTTGTATATTTATATTGTAACTTGCTCCCTTGCTAAACTCACTTATTAGTTCTAGCAGTTTTATTTGTAGATTATATTCTATTTTCCACATAACCAATCATGTTATTTGTGAATAAAAACAATTTCACATCTTCCTTTCCAACCTGGATGGTTTTGTTTTGTTTTTCCTAATTATTACACTGGCTAGAACATCTAGTACAGCATTAAGCAGAAGTTTTGAGAAAAGTTATCCTTGTCTTAATCCTAATCTTAGAGGGAAAGCACTCTGTCTTTCATTATTAAATATAATATTCCCTGTAAATTTTTGTGTATGTTCTTCACTAGATTGAAGAAGTTCCCTTCTATTCCTAGTTGACTAAGAGTTTTTATCAGTAAAAAATGTTGGACATTGTCAAATGCTTTCTCTGAGAAAGCATCTACTGGGATGATAATACATTTTACTTTTTTAGTTTGTTAATATGGTAAATTATATAGAATGATTTTCAAATGTTAAACAGCTATATTCTGGAATAAACCTACTTAACCATTGTATTACTTTCCTATTGCTGCTGTAACAAATTACCACAAATTCGGTGAAGGTCAGAAGTCCTAAAATCAAGGTGTTGGCAAAGCTACATTCCTTCTGAAGAGTCTATGGGGAGAAAATTTCTTGGCTTTTCCAGCCTATATAGATTTGCCTTCATTTTTTGGTTCAAGCCCTTCTATCTTCAAAACCACCAGCACAGCATCTTCAAGTTTCAATCTCTTCTCTCTTTCTCTATCCCCACTGTTGGCAGGGCATGCTTTCCTTCTGGAGATTCTAGGGGAGAGAAAATTCTGCCAAACACAGTCATTTTGTATTCTCTTTAATATAGTTAAACTTTTTATAGGCTTTATTTGATAGATTTTGTTTAAGGTTTTAATCTACCTTTATAGGAAATATTGATATTCAATTTTCCATTCTTGTAAAGTCTTTGCTTGATTTTGATATTAGGGTGATGCTGACCACATAGAATGACTTACAAGGTACATTCTCCTCTTCAATTTTCAGTAAGAGTTTACATAGAATTAGTATTGTTTCTTTCTTATGTTTGGGAGAATTCAGTAGTGAGGCCATTGGTGCTTGCAATTTCTTTTGTGGGAAGATTTTCAATTACAACTTCAATTTCTTTAACATATGTGGGGCTAGTCAGACTACTTATATTTAAAGATTTTATTTACTTATTTGAGAGACAGAGTGAGCAAAAGAGAGAGAGAGAGAATGCACAAGTCGGGGAGAGGCAGAGGGAGAGAGAGAAGCATTAACCATTGTATTAATGGAGCCCAACCAAGCTTGGAGCCCAATGTGGGGCTCTATCACAGGACCCTAAGATCATGACCTGAGCCAAATGCAGATGCTTAACTGACTAAGCCACCCAGGTGCCCCAGACTATATTTAAATTAGCTCTTATAGTTGGTATTTCTCAAGGAATTCATCCATTTCATCCAAACTTGAACTTTTTGGGATTAAGTTACCTAGGGTATTCTCTTATTCTCCTTTTAATATCTGTAGAATCTCTAATATTGTCAGCTCTCTCATTCCTGACATTGTTTATCTGTATCTTATCCCTCTTTTCCTAATCAGGTAGCTAGAAGCTTATCAATTTTACAGATCTTCTCAAAGATCCAGCTTTCATTTTGATTGATTTCCTCTATTTTACTTCTATTTCATTGATTTCTACTCTAATTTTTATTAATTTCTTTTTTCTGTTTCTTCACATTTAATTTTCTCTTTTTCCCTTGTCTTAAAATAGAAGAAAGATCATTTTTCTTAGTGCTAGAAATCTCACCCAACTACTGCTTTAATAGCATCCTACAAATTTTGATATGTGGGCGCCTGGGTGGCTCAGTGGGTTAAAGCCTCTGCCTTCAGCTCAGGTCATGATCTCAGGGTCCTGGGATCAAGGCCCGCGTCGGGCTCCCTGCTCAGTGGGGAGCCTGCTTCCTCCTCTCTCTGCCTGCCTCTCTGCCTACCTGTGATCTCTCTCTCTGTGTCAAGTAAATAAATAAATTCTTTAAAAAAATTTTTTTGATATGTGTTTTGTTTTCATTCCCATTCAGTAGAAAATATTTTTTTAAACTTTCATTTACTTTCTTCCTTGATCCATAAGTTCCTTAAAAGTATGTTATTTAGTTTTCAAGCATTGGAGGAATTTAAACAGATTTTTTTATTACTGATGTCTAACGTAGTTCCACTGTAGTGAAAGGAGTTTCTTTGACTTGAAATCTTTTACATTTATTGAGATTTGTTTTACAGCCCAGAATATGGTTTATTACAGTGTATATTTCAAATGCATCTGAAAAGAATGTGCTGTCTTGCATTTTGGGTTGATGTGTTCTATAAATTTCAATTAGATCAAGTTATTGGATATTTTAAGTCTTATAATTTCTTACCGAAGTTTTAGGTACTTGTTCTAACAGTTACTAAGAGAGAGGTGTTGAAATCTCTACCTCTTAATTGTGAAATTTAACCTGTTTTTTCCTTCACTTATTTTGAAGCTGTTACTAGACTCATAATTGTTAGGATTGTCCTATTCTCTTTATGGATTTACCCCTTTATCATTATGACATTGAATCCTTTATCTCTGGTAATACTCTTTCTTCTGAAATCTACTTTATTTACTTTCTTTGGTTAGTGATAGTATAGTAGATCTTATTCTGTCCTTTTGCTTCTAAATTGTGCTTTTACTTCTTAAATGTTTCTTGTAGTTGGCACATAATTAGGTCTTGCTTTTTTATCCAATTTGATAGTATTTATCTTATAATTTGGATAGCTAGGTCAATTATATTGAATGTATTTATTGATGTTTTTGACTGAAATCTATCTTCTATTTGTCCCTAGTGATAAAGCTGGGTTTTTTTTAAGATTTTATTTATTTATTTGTCAGAGAGAGAGAGAGCAAAAGCAGGTAGAGTAGCAGGCAGAGGCACAGAGAAGCAGGCTCCCTGCCGAGCAAGGAGCCCGATGCAGGACTCCATCCCAGGACGCTGGGATCATGACCTGAACCGAAGGTAGCTGCTTAACCAACTGAGCAACCCAGGCATCACAATAAATCTGTTCTTTTTCCCATTTCCTTTTTGCTGCCTCATGTTGGATTAATCCAGTATTTTTTATGATTCCATTCTATATCCTTTATTGCCTTATTGGCTATATATCTTTGCTTTGTCATTTTAGTGTTTGCTTTAGGGCTTATAATACACATTTTTAGCTTTTCATATTTATCTTCAAATATTATTTTACTTCACATATAGCATTAGAAACATATCAGATATGTAGTTCTATCTCTTCTTTCCCCACGTTTATGCTACTGTTGTCAAATATTTTACTTCTATGCATGTCATAAGCTGTTCATGTTATAAATTGCACATTACATATTTAAGTAGTATGATTAAATTCTTGTATACTTAACTATATAGTGCCATATCTAGTGCATATAGTTCCTTGGTGTATTTCCATATTTACATGTCATATCATTTTTCCTTCTGCCTGAAGAATTACCTTTAATATTTCTTATAGTGCACATTTGCTGCTCAGTTTTTCTAGCTTTTGTATACTTGAAAAAGTCTTTATTTTGACTTAATTTTTCCCAGATATTTTTTGATGGGTATAGAATTATAAGTTAATAGGGTTTTCTGTTATTGTTATTTTTAGTATTTTATTTTTTTGCTTTTAATTTTTTAAAAATACTGCTTCACTATTTCCTTTTTTTCTGAAGAAAAACTTGTAGTCATCCTTATCTTTGATCATATATGACTGAGTATCTTTTTTCTCTTTGAACATTTTCAAGATTTTTCTCTTTGCCATTTGTTGTGAGTAATTTTATTTGATACGCATTGGTATAGATTTTCTCATGTTTCCTGTGCTGGGGAAATCATTAAACTTCTTAAATCTATTGATTTATACTTTTCATAAAATTTTAGAAAAATTTATAATGAGTTTTCAAGTATTTTTGTGACCTTGCCACCTCAGTGATTCCAATTATATGTAAATTAGGGTACTTGAAGTTATGCCAAATGTCACTAGTAATCTTTTCATTTTTTAAAGTTCTTTTTTTTTAAAGATTATCTTTTATTTATTTTTTTGATACAGAGAGACACAAGTATTCAGAGAGGCAGGCAGAGAGAGGAGGAAGCAGGCTCCCCACTGAGCAGGGAGCCTGATGTGGGGCTTGATCCCAGGACCCTGAGATCACGGCCTGAGCTGAAGGTAGAGGCTTTAACCCACTGAGCCACCCAGGCACCCCTTTAAAGTTCTTTTCTTTCTCTGTTTTATTTTGGACAGTTTGTATTGCTGTGTTTTAAGTTTCCTTTTGTTATTCTACACCATCCAATTGGCCACTAATTCCATTAAGTATATTTTGCATTTCACACATTTTAGTTTTCAACTCCCATGTTCAATTTATGTCTTTCTGAAATACCATCTATGTCTTTACCTAGTTTTTTTTTTAACATATAGGGTACAGCTGTAATAATTGATTGAATATGGGGCGCCTGGGTGTTTCAGTCAGTTGAGCGACTGCTTTCTGCTCTGGTCATTATCCCCGAATCCTGGGATCCAGCTTGGCCTTTGGCTCCCTGCTCAGCGGGGAGTCTGCTGCTCTCTTTCCTTCTGCCCCTCCCCCTGATTGTGCTCTCTTGCTCTCTCTCAAATAAGTAAATAAATAAATAAGATCTTTTTTAAAAATCATACTCGTTTTATTATGTTTCTCTACTATTTATAGCATATGTATGAGTTCTGAGTTGGTTTTCATGCTCTTAATTTTTTCTCTTCAGTAGGTTGTACATTCATGATTCATGTTTCTTTGCATACCTGCTAAGTTTTGATTAATGTCATACTTCGTAGATTTTACCTTTTTGAATGCTATACCTTTTTATATTCTTTCAACTATTTTTGAGCTTTGCTCTTAAGTTACTTGGAAGGAGTAATCTTTCCTTTTGTGTCTAATTTCCTAGGCATTACTGCTGTTCAAATTTTCCCTCATTACTAAAGCAAAATGCTTCTGAGTGCTCTATCCAGTGCCCCAGAAATTGTAATGCTTTCCAGTCTGTCTGGTGGGACCATGGCGAGCACCCTGTTCTCATGTCCTCTGACCCTGTGGAGTGGTTCTTTCTCTGACCTTGAGTATTTTCTTCACACTGGCGTACATGCTGATCAGGACTTGGCGGAATCTCTGAGAGTGTTGTTCGTATTTTGCTGCGTATCTGACAGAGACCCAATGTAGTTTTCTATAGCTCTCTTCTCTCTGGTGCTTCATCCCGTGAATTGTACTTTCGTTTCACTGGGTTTTCAATTTCATCTCCTCAATTTAAGAAATCCACCAGAGTCAAAATTTCCCCCTTTCTGTGCTATAGCCTGGCAACTCTATCAAGTCAATAAGCTGGGACATTCATAGGGTTCACTTCATTTTTTTCCCCAATCTCTCTGGGATCAGTATCTTTCAGTGGCTCTCATAAACCCTCTGATTTTTTGATATAAACATAAACATATAAACATATAAATTCATTATACTGCTTTACATAGGAAGGAACCTGGGCTCAGATCATTGCTTTCTCTCTTACTACTAGTGTGATTATAAAAGCATTTTCCACTGGTTTACTTTGTCTTGTACAGAACATATATACTATCTCTAACTGTTGTCTTATCTCTAGGAAGTGTTTCTTAAATTTTCTCTCTGAGCTGGTGAGATAGGACAATATCCTCCTCTTTTTTTTTTTTTAAAGATTTTATTTATTCATTTGACACAGAGAGACAGAGATTACAAGTAGGCAGAGAGGCAGGCAGAGAGACAGGGAGAGGAGGAAGCAAGCTCCCCGCTGAGCAGAGAGCCCGATGTGGGCCTCGATCCCAGGACCCTGGGATCATGACTGAGCCGAAGGCAGCAGCTTTAACCCACTGAGCCACCCAGGCGCCCTATCCTCCTCTTTTTTTGTGTATGCTAATCAACATGATTATATTGAGCATTCACACACAGATATCCCAAACTTCTACTTCATAGTGTTTTTATTTATTTTTCATTACAGTTCGCAGTCATGGTTGAAAGAAAAAATTGTACTATACTCTCTAAAACTTGACATAAAATCTTGTAATATATGGTCCCAAAACAAAAACATAAGAAAATAGGGGTGCATTGGTGACTTAGTTAAACACCTGATTTCAGCTCAGATCATGATCCCAAAGTCCTGGGATTGAACCCCTTTGGGATCCCTACTCCTCAGGGAGTCTGCTTGTCCCTGCCCCTCCACCTGCTCATGCGTGCTCTCTCTCTCTCAAATGAATAAATTAAATCTTCTTAATTTTTTAAAAAGCAAGGGAAAATAATGTAGAAACGTTCCATTTACTTCTCCAGTTTCTTCACTCAGTCTCTAAAACTTCTGTGCCTCAGGCAGAGCTGAATCACTGGGCGACTTTGGGCTTATGTTACAATGTAGCTTATCAGTTACTTGTAATTGATTTCAGATAACAACTCCAGAAGAAGGAGATCAGGAATGATATTTATCATTCTCGCTTATTTTTGTTTATTTTTTTAAATTGTTTACAACCACCTAATGTATTCAGAACCAGAAGGGAAAGAAAGACATGTTTGAAATACTAAACTTTAATAAATCTAAGTACACAGATAAGCAGATCAGCACAGCTCCATAGCAATTCAAGGAAATTAAAATTTCCATGCAGGATCTGAGACAATGTGCCATTTCTGAAGGTCAAGGCACCACCTGCAATGTGTAAACATAGAAGTGCAAACTTGAGCTTCATTAGTTCTTCATTGAGGATCTTCATTTCTGATCCCAAAAGAAAATGTACTTTTTAATAATTGTAATATTACTGACCTTTCCCAACAGCCTGTTGATTGATTATATAACCTTTCACTCTGCTGTAGCATTGTGTGCCTTCAGCCTGTGTCCTGGACACCAGTTTAAATCAATGGGAGGAAAGCAAAAGCGTTGACCTATGGAATAAGAATTGTAAAACATTTGGGCTATTGGGAATGCCCATGCTCCAAAAAAGATTTTTAAAAAGTAATTAACTATTAATCAAAGAAAAAAACAAAACAAAAAACATAGAAGCAGAACTTTCCCTGTGCAATTCTAGTTACCCAGGTAACCACATCCTGATTTTGACTTGTAGATTTTCAGATGTGAATCTGGAAAGGAGAAAGAGTTCCTTTTATTTTTTTTCCTCTACATTTTTATTTAAATTACAGTTAGTTAACATACAGCATAATATTAGTTTTAGGTGTAAAATATAGTGATTCAGCACTTCTGTACAATATCAAGTACTCATCACAACAAGTGCCCTCCTTAATCCCCATCCCCTATTTCACCCACCGCCCCCCTTTCCTCCCCTCTGGTAACCATCAGTTTGTTCTTTATAGTTAAGAGTCTGTTCCTTGGTTTGCCTCCCTTTCCCCACCATGTTCATTTTTTTGTGTCTTAAATTACACATATGAGTGAAATCATATGGTATTTGTCTTTGTCTGACTGACTTATTTTGCTTAGCATAATACTCTCTAGCTCCATCCATCTCATTGCAAAAGACAAGTTTTGATTTTCACCTGCCCGGAAATTATCACAGAACATGTATGATTTGGAGGGCCAGACTAAAATCGAGTGTAAAACTTGTAACAGCTGAAGAGCTGAACTGAAGCTTTCCTAAAATGATAATTATTGCTTGGAGGGAGGACTGATCGAAACCACTAAAAGAAAAAAAAATTAAGTAATATAACAAATTAGAAGAATTGTTTTAGTCAAGGCATTTAAGCTCTGGAATCCTCTAATAGAAGAAAAAAAAGAAAAAATATATGGAGACACTGATAGATAATTTATTCCTTTGAAACTCAAACTTCCTCTTAGCTCAGTTTTTCTTGTACTTTCATATCTTCTAGGAATCAATGATTAAATGTATAGGGTTTTATCAGAGGCTTTTTGAATAGAGAATAATATCAAACATACACATTAATCTATCTTTAAAATGGAAATATCCATGCATTGATTAGAGTTTTCTGCTGGGCCTAAGGTACCCTTAATATCACTTCTCTCCCTCAGTGATAGCAATTGAAATTGCAGGAATAGGTTTTTAAGGGAAGAGAAAGGAAGAACAACCAGGTATTAAGTTGTTTTGTGAACACAATCTCATTCTCTAATGTAAAAAGTAATTTTATGCTTCAGAATCAAGCTTTTTATTTGAGATGAGGTATTTAAGAGATTTAGAAGAACTTAGCATACACATCTGGGAATCCTTTCTCAGTACTTCCTAGGAATTTCATATGTTTTTACTAATCCTGAATTCTGAGACAAATCAATTCAGAAATCAGGAAATGGGAAAATACAATTCTCTTGTGAAAATAAAAACTAAACTATCAACAAAAATATTAATGCTTTAAAAAATCACTCATATTAAATGGAAATGGAAGAAAAAATGCTAGCAGGAGAAGTAAAAGGTTGTAGCCAACATTTCCAGAAATTAGGAAAGAAGCTGGCAGGAGAAAAGTGGTCATGATGTAATCTCTCACTCCCATTCATGGCCATTGACGTGTTGTAAGTATCATGCCATGTCTGTCGCTAACAGTGATGTATTTATTCTTGCAAATAAAATACTTATTAATAAGATTTTTTATTTGTTTGTTTTGGAGAGAGAGGACACATTTGGGGGAAGAGGAGGAAGGAGAGAGGGAGAGAGAGAATCCCAAGCAGGCTCCACCCCCAGTATGGAGCCCACTGAGGTTGGATCTCAGGACCCTGAGATCATGACCTGAGCCAAAATCAAGAGTCTGAATGAAACTTAACCAACTGAGCCACCTAGGCACCCCAATACACATAATATTATTTATACTAATCCTATAAGTGGTGCTTCATGAAATAATGTTTGGAAGCAAAAATAAGCCTTACATGGACAATTTAACATGTGTTTATGTGTAACAGTGTTATCCTTACAAAAAATACTAATGTTGTGTTGCTAGAGTACCATGCAAAAATATGTTCACTGGCATTCTTCAGTTTTGAATGTTTGATATAGACTACTATTCTTTGTAGACACATTAGCAAAAGACATGCGAAGGAAAAATATGTAATGTAAAAATTAATGTAAAATTTCAGTTGGCAAAAATAATTTCAATATTAAAGCTAAAACCAAAATCAAGGCAAGCAGATAAAATATATTAATCATTAAAAACAAAGAGCTTAGGGCGCCTGGGTGGCTCAGTGGGTTAAAGCCTCTGCTTTCGGCTCAGGTCATGATCTCAGGGTCCTGGGATCGAGGCCTGCATCGGGCTCCCTGCTCAGCGGGGAGCCTGCTTCCCCCTATCTCTCTCTGCCTCCTTGTGATCTCTCTCCCTCTGTGAAATAAATAAATAAAATCTTTAAAAAAAAACAAAAAACAAAAAACCAAAGAGCTTATATGAAACAACTTGTTATCCTAATGCCCATGAAGCATGAAGGTGCTTTGGACACTAGATTCTATTAGTTTCATTGCAAACTGGAGGGCATTTTTCTACATCTAGAATTTCAAGATCAAAACTGTAGGACAGTGCAATCAGTGCTTTGAATGTTTTAACATTTCATTTTAAGAATGGTAAATTTTTCTGATGTTATATTTCAATTTGTAAAATGATTTGAAGTTGGCATTTTATAATAATGTTCCCTTTTAAATTTTTCTATTATAAAATGTCTGTATCAGGTAGTAATCGCTTATACATGATATTAAAATTCATAATCTTATCAATATGTATTTGTTAATAACAAAAATAAAACATGCATTTATTATTAGCTTGCACTCTAACAGAAAAACATGAAACATATCATAGAAACTTTCTATCACAGTGAAATGATTCATTCTGTATTATTATGATCAATAATTTTTTTAAAATACACATATGGGGGATCTGGCTATCTCCATCAGAGGAGCATGCTAACTCTTCATCACAGGATTGTGAGTTCAAAACCCACACTGGGGGTAGAGATTACTGAAAAAAGCAAATAAAAACTTATATATGTATATATATTTATTTATAAAATGTTATAAAAATTAGGAATAGCATGATTTGGGAGATATCTGAATTTTTATTTCTTCATCTAAAATCCCAAGGATTCATGATTGTTAAGGATTTACAAACACTAGAAAATTTTAATTATAACTTTTTTCTTTTTAATCTATCTTCTCTATTTTCTAGTAATAGTGTCCTGGTCCTCATTCAAAGACTTGCTTTAATTGTTCCCCCATGCCATGTTCCAATATGAATTAAATTCCTGCTCTCTATGGCTACAAGGCTAGGCATAAGATCCTGGCTTGGCTACTCAGAATTCTTCTCTGGAATTTCATGAATTTACAACAGAGGTATAGTTTTCTCTTTCAACTTCTATACTGTGCTACAGTACCTAAATTAGCTCAGAGTACTGGCAACAGTGGCCACTGGCCATAAAGAAAATCTGGAGAGGAAGAAAATTTCTCTGGAGAGAGAGGTCAACACAGTGACAAAGGTGTGACAAGAAACTGAAAAAGAGAGAATATGAAAACAGACCCCAAATTTCTGATACCGTGTGAGGTTATAGATTCAGTTGAGCATGAGACCAACTGGCACCCTTTACTTTGTAAAGCATGACAATAAATATCTTTTCTCTACTCTCTTGTTGAATTGAAGCTTGTTTGAGTTGAGTCTCTGTCACCTTCAGGCAAAAGAGACCTAACAGATTGTCTTAGTCTGACCTGCTGCCATGACCAAATACCACAGATTGCATGATTTAAGCAATATGGGTTAATTTCTCATAATTTTGTATGCTTAGGAGTCCAAGATCAATGTTCTGGAAGATCTGGTTCTTGGTGTGGCTCTCTTCCTGGCTTATTGATGGCCTTCTCAGTGCATCGTCCTCACATGGTGGAGAGAGAAACCTCTAGTGTCCCTTCCTCTACTTGTAAGGGCACTAACCCCATCCTGGGGTCTCCTCATCGAAATCTAATTGCCTCCCAAAGACCCCCGCCTCCTCATTCAATCACATCCAGGGTCAGGGTTTCAAGGTATAAATTTTGAGGAAACACAAACATTCAGTTCCCTTGAATATTAAGCATTTCTCTTTTACAAAGACAACTTTTTGTTTGCTCAAGACCCAAAGGATTTATAGTTTGTAAGTAATACCTTTCTAAATTAAACACTTTTGTCAATGCATTAGTAAACAATTTCTCTATTTTGATTCACAGACTTACTAATCCTGCCTGGCCTTTCCCAGTACTCTTGATAATATTTATAATATAGGGAATGTTACTTTTATCAGACAATTTCATTCATATTTTTAATTAAATAAAACCAATATTGATTTAGTTTTCTGCACTAAGAAAGAAAAAAAACTTACCTTATTATCTTCCACATTACATGATCTTGTGCTTTTTCAATTATTTACCAGGTAAAGTCTTTTCATTTGAAATTTTATACACCACTTATTTGCTGATGATTATGACACAACCTATTGGATTTTCTTTACTTCCCTTTCTTTTTGAATTTAGGTGAAGGAGGTAAAGTTAATTATACTCTGCTTCATGACCCAGCATAACCCTGTTCCCAGCAGACAGTCTCTTGTTTTATTAATTCCCTTTTATCCACATTCTTCACTCTTTCTTCTTCCCTCACCATAGGCAACCATTTTAATGTGTTTAATATGTAACTTTTTGTTTGTAGGTGTGTCAGATGCAACACATGTCTCCGGCAATTACTTCTTTCTTGAATTTTGCCCACTTTTTCCACCTCAGTCACTGAGTCCATGAGTGTCCATATGTATCCTCCACCTGAGGCTTAGGATTTTTCAGTTCCCCCACTATAGCACTAAGTGCCACACCATGAGTCGTGGGGTCTAACTTCCCAAGGGCCAACTTTCTTCCTCAACTTAAAGTGAAATAGTTACTTCCTTTTTGGGGAAGTATTTTAACCAATGGAGACACAAGATGAGAGAAATAAATCCTCTTTCCATATCAACCTCCTATTAACTCTTTTTTTTCTAAAGATTTTATTTATTTATTTGACAGAGATTACAAGTAGGCAGAGAGGCAGGCAGAGAGAGAGAGAGGAGGAAGCAGGCTCCCTGCTGAGCAGAGAGCCCCATGCGGGCCTCGATCCCACGACCCTGAGATCATGACCCAAGCCAAAGGCAGAGGCTTTAACCCACTGAGCCACTCAGACGCCCCCCCTATTAACTCTTCTAAAGCACAGTTTTACCAAGGAGTCTGCCCAGAAATGTCTCGTGTGGCCAAGCATATGCAAAAGAAACAAGAGAAACAAGCTGTGTCTTTTTGCAGCTCCTTATAAAGCAGTGGCCATAATAGCAACACCCTACTGGAGCGTCTCATCCTACATACCTCACTTCTGTTTCCTCTGGGATTGTACCTTCCAATAAAGAATTAGCCCTTATAACTTGCTTCTGACTCTGTTTTACAAGATTCTCAAGCCAAGATATTTTGAATTATGCATTCTTGCAAACTATGAATTGTTATTTTGTGTGCATGAAATTTTATATACATAATGGTATTGTTTCTTTTTTTTTTTCCCCCACTCAACATNTTTGAATTATGCATTCTTGCAAACTATGAATTGTTATTTTGTGTGCATGAAATTTTATATACGTAATGGTATTGTTTCTTTTTTTTTTCCCCCACTCAACACTTGGTTTTAAGATCCATCCAAGTTGCTCTAGCTACATATTTTCTACTGCCTCTAACTGCTACATGATTCTCGGGTTTGCATGTACTACATTCTACACATACACCTTTCTGAGGATGGATAACGAGGCTTCCTTTTTCACCACAAATAACACTTCACATATCTATAACAAATGTCCATAAGGTTTATATAGGAGTCGACTTCTACAGAATCACTAAATTTCCAATTCTATAATTATTTCAATGAATTTTACCAGAGTGTTTCCCCACATTGCCTGATGGAGACATCAGTCTCCATTCCCACTGGCAGTGTAGGAAACTTCCCAGTACTCACTCATCACTACCAGCTCTGGAGAGCATCAAGCTTTCAAATATAGAGTGGTGGGCGCCTGGGTGGCTCAGTGGGTTAAAGCCTCTGCTTTCGGCTCAGGTCATGATCTCAGCGTCCTGGGATCGAGGCCCGCATCCGGCTCTCTGCTCAGCAGGGAGCCTGCTTCCTTCTTTGCCTGCCTCTCTGTCTACTTGTAATCTCTCTCTCTGTGTCAAATAAATAAATAAAATCTTTAAAAACAAAAACAAAAAACAAATATAGAGTGGTATTTCATTGTTGGTTTTACTTATATTTTTCTTAATGAGATTGCATATTTTATTAACATGTTAGTCATTTGGGATTTACTCTTATATAATTGCTTCTCCGTATATTTTTAAACATATCTTACCTAGTTATTCTATTGAGGTGCCATATTCCATGTTGATTTGCAGATTTTCTTCATCTCCCCTATCAGTTTTATATACAACATATACTGGTATCTGTCCATAAACTTTATCCAAGGCTTCCTTTATTGAACAGAAGCAGTATGTATTTAATATTTATTAATGGATTTTGGTGGTAACTTTTTAAAAATTCTGAATACTGTTGCATTGTATGAATAAACCATAATTATTTATTAGCTCACCTATTGAAGCACAACTTGGTTGCTTTTAATTTTTTGCAATTATAAATAAAGTTGCTAAAATATTAGTACACAGGTTATTGTGTGGGCATGAATTTTTTTTTAATTTTATTTATTTATTTGAGAGAGAGACAGAGGGGGAGGGAAAAGGAGAGGGAGAGAAATGCAAGCAGATTCTGCACTGAGTACAGAGCCCGATATGGTGCTCCATCTCACAACCCTGAGATCACCACCTGAGCTGAAACCAGGAGTCAGACACTTAACTGACTGAGCCACTTAGGCACCATATAAATTTTTAAATCAATTATGTAAATACCTGGAAGTGTGATTACTGAATCATGTAGAAAGACTGTTTTATAAAAATTGGTCAAACTATCTTTCGAAATGGCTGTATCATTTTGTATTTCTATCAACAATGAATTAGATTTCTGTTTATCTGGTAATTTGTATTATCAGGTTTTTTGGGGATATTAACCATTGTGATATTATGTACTTATATCTCATTCTTGCTTTAATTGGTAAATATGTAACATAACAACATGTTGAGCATCTTTTCCTAAGTTTATCATTTGTTTATATTTTTGGATGAGTTGTCTGTTCAGATATTTTGCCCATTTTTAAATTGGGTTGTTTCCTTTCTTATTGTTGAGTTTTAATGGTTCTTTACATATTTTGATACAACTCCTGTATCAGATATGTTTTGAAAATATTTTCACCTTGTCTGTGCCTTATTTTTTCATTCACATAGCATTTTCTTTCATAGAGCAGATTTTTTTTTTACTTTTAGCAAAATCAACTTATCAATTTCTGTTTTCATTTATCATACTTTTGATGTTAT
This sequence comes from Ailurus styani, assembly GCA_002007465.1. NCBI lineage: Eukaryota > Metazoa > Chordata > Mammalia > Carnivora > Ailuridae > Ailurus > Ailurus styani. The sequence goes on along the minus strand of LNAC01000809.1, from coordinate 2,957 downwards.
TCACTAAACATAAGGTCACCTATATTTTCTCCTATTTTCCTCTACTAATGTTACATTTAGGTATATGATTTTTACTTAAGTGTATTCAATGATATAAAGTTTATATCTATGTTCATTTTTTGCATGGATAAGGTAATCCTTTCTCTGTTGAATTTCTTTTGTATTTATGTCAAAGAATAGCTTACTGTATTTGTGTGGATCTATTTCTGACTTTGCCATTATGTTCCATTGATCTACATGTCTGATTTTGCAACAATGCAGCCCTATTTTGATTTGGTATAATAAGACTTGAAATCAGGATGTCCTTCCATTTTTTCCTTCTTTTCAATATTGAGTATTCTAGATCTCTTGGTTTTTCACATCAAATTTAGAGTTAGTTTGTCAATATCTACAAAACAGCATTTTAACTAGGATTGTTTTTAATCTATAGATAAGACTGGTAGAATTGAATCTTACCAATATTGAGTTTTATAATCCCTGAAAACAAAATACCACCCCTTTTATTTAGAATTTTTATTTTTCATCAGAGATTTGTAGTTTTCCATATATAAATCCTAGAAATATTCTGTTAGATTCACAGCCAGTTTTCATTTTGGGGATGCTATTGTTAACAGTATTTTTTATTTTATATTACAATTTTTCAATGCAATTATGTAGGAAAACAATTAACTTTTCAATATAAATCTTGTATACTGTGAGTTTCTGATACTCAGTTACTAGTTACAGTAGTCTTTTGTTGATCTTTTGGGATTTTCTACATAGACAGTCATGCCATTTGTGAATAAAGGCAGTTTTCTTTCTTTTCAATATGTATACATTTCATTTCCTTCACTTGTCTTTTTACATTAGTTAGAATTTCCACTAAGATTTGAATAGTAGTGGTAAAAAAAAAAATCCTTGCTTCTCATCTTAAGTGAAAAACATTCAGGTTCTCACCATTAAATTTTAAAGTTAATTGTAGATTTTTTGTAGATGTTTCTTATCAGTTAATTAATATCCCCTCTCTTCCTAGTTTGATGAGACTTGTTTACACATTTGGATATTTGGTTTTATCAAAATTTTTGCATCTATTGATACGATCATAATTTATTTTCCTTTAGTCTCTTGATGTGGTGGATTACATTGATTTTTGTAATGTTGAGTCAGCTTTGCCTAACCAATATAAATCCTATTTGATTGTGGTATACATTGTTGGATTCAACTTACTAATATTTTGATGCAGATTTTGCACCCATATTTATGTTTAGTTTCCCTTTTGTGTAACATCTATTTCAGCTTTGGTATTAACAAAATGCTGGTCTTATAGAATGCTTTTATTTTCTAGAAGAGATGGTACCATCTCTTCTAGAAAATTGGTACCATTTATTCCTTAAATATTTGGTAAAATGTACCAATAAACCCATCTGAGTTTGTTGTTTTCTGATTTGGATTCAATTTCTTTCATATTGGCTTACTAAGATGGTCTATCTCTCCTTGTGGGAATTTTACCTATTTCTATCTAAACTACCAAATTTGGAAGCATAGAGTTATTTGTAGTATTCTTTATTATCTTTTAAATGTCCATGAGGACATTAGCCTTCTTTCACTTATGGTATTCTACATTTGTGTCATCAATCTTATTCTCTTGTTAGTTGACTAGATGTTTTCCAGTTAATATTATGCTTTCAAAGACACAAAGTTAACAACCCAAGACATAGGTCCAGTTTTTGTCTTTGGTGATTTTTCTCTCTTGTTTCCCTGTTTTCAATTTCTTTGGTTTCTGCTCTGATTTTTATTTCTTTTCTATTGCTTTACAATTAAATTGTTCTTTCTCCACATTCCTAAAGTAGAAGCTAAGTTACTGATTTTAGATATTTCTAATATATACATTTAATGCTATCCATTCCCCTCTAAATGCTAATTTTTATAAATTGTATTTCCATTTCCCTTTCTTGGTAAAATATTATTTTTCTTGAGACATCTTTAGTGATGTGTTATTTAGAAATATGTTGTTTAATTTCAAATTATTTGGGGGATATTTCATCTATTTTTCTGTTACTGATTTCTAATTGAATTTCATTGTAATCTAAGAATTTATTTTGATGATTTCTACTTTTTAAGTTTGTTATATGTCTTATACGGCTCAATATGTGGTCTGCCTTAGTGAATGTTCTCTATCTATTAGATATAGAATAATAACTCATCCTGTTATTAAATGGAGTGTTCTACAAATGTCATTTGAACAAGTTCATTGATAGTACTGCTCAGATCAACTGTATCCTAACTGATTTTCTTCCTGTTGATCTGTCAATTACTAAAAGAGGGGTACTGGAATTTCTACTGATAGTAGTAGATTTGTGTATTTTTTTCTTTCAATTCCAACAGTTTTTGCCCAATGCATTTTTTGGTGTTCTGTTTTTAGATGCATAGATGTTTGGATTATTATGTCTTCATGGATAATTGACCCCTCTATCATTATATAATGCTCTTTTTATCCCTCATAAATATTCCTCTTTTGGGGTCTGTTTTTGCAAAAGGAATATTATTACCCAGATTTCTTTTCAGTACTATTAACATGACATATTTCTTTCCGTCATTTTTCTGTGTTATTATATTTAAAGTGGGTTTTTTTTAATTTTATTTTTATTCTTTGCCCAAGGGGTACAGGTCTGTGAATCATCAGGC